>JBBPBX010007058.1:24166-66370 GCA_038048925.1 Garcialebias charrua | reverse complement strand
TTGTACTTCATTGTATGTGTTGCCTGTTGCGTGTTTGTTTGTCCAGCACTTTGGTGTGGACTTGTTCCTGTTTAAAGTGCTTTATAAATAAAATGGTATGGTATGGTATGGTATGGTTAGAGAGGACATGAAGGTAGTTGGAGTGAGGACAGAGGATGCAGAGGACAGAGTGAGGTGGAGGAGGATGACTCGCTGTGGTGACCCCTGAAAAGGGAAAAGCCGAAAGAAGAAGAAAAAGAAATGACATAGATGACAATAAGTTGTGCAGGTTTACTGAATCTTTGTGCAACAATTTAAGCCTCGTACATGTCGATCTTTGTGAAAACATCTTATTTTTACTGTTTGGTCATCATCATAAAGATTTAGGTCACGCACTGTAACATTTTTGTTGGTTTATGTTGGCCCAACAAAAAATGGCTTCCTTACATAGATAACTTTACTAATTTCTGAATGTTTTTGTTTAGTGCCCTGAGACGGCTTGTGACTTGGTGCTATATAAATAAACAGAATTGAATTGAATGTTCAGACTGATGACAACATGCCAATTTTTGATATTGCCACAATATTTATTTTTATCCAGAGTCACATTAATTTTGTTTTCATAAGAAAGAGGACTGGGGGAGTTCAAATTGCTGCGTGAAACCTTCTTCTGCACAGCTGAAAGATTATTCATAAAGTTTAATGCTTCACGTGTGCATAAATAACTTGTCAAGTATCGCCCACTACTTTTCATGTTAAAGTTTTGAATTAAAATCATCTCATCTTGGAAAATTAGGACATCTGTCATTGTGGTCAGACCAGTTACAAACCTTCTGTTTGATACATGTGATACTGTGGGATCTTGTGTAATCTGTCTGTGCTCATGATATGTTATGATGAGGATAAGTCTCAGCTACAACCATGGCAGTATTTAGCTTAATATCTGTAAAACGGCTCGAGTTACTGTGTAGCCATTTCTGTGTTTGATAAGTTCAACAAGCTGTTTCAACCATCTTGAACTCCTTCAAAAGTTATTTTAATGTACCGGTAATGTACCTCTAGTTAATATTTTCTGAGAGTGTCAATGAAATCTGTCTTCTGGTTTGTGAGATATTTTGCTAACAGTTAGTGTAGACTCCAACAGCTAACATCCAAGTTATAAGCAAGTATCTCACTTGATAAGTAGCACTTGGGGTATGGGATGTGAACAACACTCATACTGAACCAAAATTTTACTCAAAATCTGTAAGTACGGTATTTAGTTTAGTTTAGTTTGAGCAATTATCACATATCAAAGATATTAAGAAAATATTATTATAATAACAGTGCAGGAAGAGGCAGAAGCCCAGTGGACTTATATAAAGCCTCCACCCAATGCATATAAATAATACAAATACAGTAATACAATCCAAGAATACAGTCAATCCATCATAAATTTAGGAATACTGTTATACAGAAATAAATGAATAAATAAAAATATATCTACAAAGTATTAATGGAAATTTGAATAAAATATGTAACAATTAAAAAGTGATAATTACAATTATTCAATTAAATAGAGTTTTAAATAAAGTGTAAACTCTTTTAAAGAATGCCTACCTGTTACCAAATGCGAAAAATCACTCCAAACTTTAGCTCCCGGAGAGAAAACTACCTCTGCTGCTCTCATATTTAGGAAGATGAAGTGCTGGACTCTGGTGAGTTAAGTAAGAATGAAACTGCATATTTGATTTAAAGTAATGGGTGAAATGTCTCTATTTCTTTGTTTTATAAACTTTTACGAAATTATATCAATGTTTGTGGTTTAAAAGTCTGTTGGCTGCAGTGTTCATCTGAAGACGGACTTGTTCTGAAAGTTAATTTGTTATAGATACACATCCAGAGGTAGCCTGGTTAAAACCAGACCCTTGTCCTTCACTTCGCTTTGTACTAGGGTCTGGGACTTCTCCCATAGACAACGATTTCTCCGGTAGATTTTTGACCGGACCAATCAGAGAACAGAAGGCGGAGTTTTGTTAGTTTAGCCTGGCGAGGTCCAGGCTATTCAGATAAATAGCTCAGAAACCACTCGGTGGATATTTTTTCTGCTACCAGTGTGTAATTATATGGCTCTAATTTACTGACTGTTGGCCTAGATTAAACATTTGAGATAAAATTCGATTTTTTATCATTTATTTTCGTAGCGCACCCGAGGCTGTTTGGAAAATGTCAAACCGAAACTATTTAAATCCAGCAGATTTGACCATTTCGTGAATTGATTTAGGAACTGTTAAGCTCAGGAACACTTCTGATATAACGTCAGCTAAAATATATTTTTTCTCAGCAAAGAAATAATAGTTTTTTACCTTGTTTTCATGAAAATTCCTTCGTGGCGGCAGCCATTTTAACTGACGACGTCAGTCGACGTCGTTCAAAACTCCGCCTTCTGTTCTCTGATTGGTCCGGTCAAAAATCTACCGGAGAAATCCTTGTCTATGAGAGAAGTCCCAGACCCTAGTACAAAGTGAAGTGAAGGACAAGGGTCTGGTTTTAACCAGGCTAATCCTAGAGGTAACTTTCTACAAATTTCACAAAAAATTAGCTAGTGGTTCATGATATATTTTGCTAACAGACAAACACAAGAACACAATCAAAAACATTATTGTACACCTCTCCCTTTCAATGTCAGACAATAAAAGATATATGACAACTTTTGACATTAAAAAAATCCATCCATCCATCCATTATCTTTTACCTGCTTCTTCCATTTTGGGTCACGGGGGTCGCCGGTGCCCATGTCCAGCAATCACTGTGCGAGGGGCGGGGTACACCCTGGATGGGTCTCAAGTTCATCACATAGAGACAAACAACCATTCACTCTCACTCACACCTAGAGACAATTTAGAGTTACCAATCAGCCTAACATGCATGTTTTTGGTCTGTGGGAGGAAACCGAAGTTACTGGAGGAAACCCACGCATGCATGGAGAGAACATGCAAACTCCACCCAGAAAGGCCCCCCGGACTGGGATTTGAACCGACAACCTTCTCGCTGAGAAGCAGCAGCTCTACCAGTTGCGCCACCACGCTGCCCGACATAAAAAAAATGATACCTTTAATTTATCTTTTAAACTTTTAGGGGGACTTCCGTGCCTCATGTTTTCTCCCACATGTTTGTATCTCAGGGGAACGGTGAGGAGTTCACACAAAACTGGACTGCAGCTTATTTTGGCCCTAAACAGCAACTTTTTTTTTTGTTTGGAATGAAAGCAACACTTGTAAATATGAATTTGAAAAACAAAACGTACGAGATACTTTAGTAGCAATATTCCCAGAACGATTGTCTTTCATATCAACATACAAGATGTGTGAGTAAATAAAAACGTTGACGAGATACTTTAGTAGCAATATTCCCAGAACGATTGTCTTTCATATCAACATACAAGATGTGTGAGTAAATAAAAACGTTGACGTAAAATACATCTTCTCCTCTACCCATCTTACACATCCACTTCATACAGAGCTTCTAAAGCAAAAGGCCAGCACTGTGAGAAAACAGTGTTTGATTGGAACTAATCAAGAGAAAAGAAAAGCTTTCAGCAGCTGCAGAGGGACAGTCGAACACACAATCCTGGGTGGATCAAGTGTGCACAGAAAAAGAAGGGTAGATACAAGAGAAAAAGGGGGAGGAGAAAACTGGGAAGCAGCAAAAGGGAAATACTGTACAATGAAGCATGAGGCAGAGAGAGAAACATCATTTGAGAGGATTAGGAAGAGAAGGCTGAAAGAGAGACACTTGATGAGTCATGTGTTGAAAAAGAAAGAGAGTTTCAGCTGTAGCATCTTAAAAAGGAGCAGAGTGCCATTCTGAGGGAGGAGGGGAACGTCTTGGCTGGCAATGCCTTTCCTGTGACTTTGTCTGCAATTAGTTTTGACAAGCCGAATGAGTGAGGAAGGTGCAGCACACACGCTCAGCCCCTCACATGCTGAGACCAAAACACTGAACTTGGCCGGCTGCACCCAAACAGCAGGACAAATGCAGCTTCAGGCTCCCACAGACACAGATGAGAAGAGGGTGAGTACAGAAAGGACTGCAAACTTTAAAAAAATTAAGCACAACCTTAACTTAAAACTGCAGCTTGTTGTCGTTTCCAGCCATGTGTGTGGTTCCACCAGAACTGGACAAGAACGTGTGATTCTTCAACATACTGTGACTCTTTTTGTTGGATTCTGTTGAGTTTTGTGTAAATTGTGAGTTGATGAGTTTTGGATCGTCTCCCTGAAGTTGCCTCATTCTGCTCTGTGTTCGCTGCACATGTTTTTGGGCAAAACATGACGTGAGCTGCCTTCCAAAGAGGCTTGTTGGCAGCTGTGTTTTTAATAACTGGATCGAGTGGATGGACTCTGGACTGACACACACACACACACACACACACACACACACATACACACACACACACACACACACATTTCTGGACCGGCTGGTCTGAAGAAGTCTTGTTATTTGTGTGTAACCTTAACCAATCTGAGCCACGCCTGTTAGAAATTATGTTGAACTCACCTCAGACAGGAGGGTAAAAGGTCACGACTTCAAGAATTAGAAATCTGGTCACATTTGTGAAATTCTTAAAAACGTAAATAATAAGCATGTAATTAATAGAAAATAAATAGCTGCACTTTTGTTAAAGTTTTAGGCTGTTTTTTTTTTTTCTTGGCCAGTGCTTTGTTTCACAGAAACAAAGGCTTTCTTTTGTTAAATGTCCCAACAGCTCACAGATTATTTTAGTTCCCTCTAATAAATAAAATGTGCAGCATCTCGTTCCCTTAAAATAATCATAGCATTCCTTAAAGGAATACTGTACATGTCACCGGCTGCAATCTTTCATACCAGAGTTGTAGTATATGTTGTGAAAGACATTCAGCTTCTGCACAATTGCCAACTTTTAGCTAAATAGCTGTAAAATTCACTGAGTTACACTCATTTTTGTTCTATTACAGCCATCTTGCATTGGGTTGTCTCCAAATGTATTCAGTCTATATAGCCAGGGATTATTTTTTGAGAGCTTTATTGATGTTCATCAAGTGGTTCATGAGACATTGTGTTAAAAATGAGAGTTGATCCTGAGTTAGTTGATTAGTTCAATTAAATTCAACCTTTATTTAGACAGATAAATCACACTGAGCTTCGAAGACTAATTTACAAGTGAGATCTGTTTGGACACACAAAAAAAGTAGTGAAACTGGACATGTAGGAATTGGAGGCAAAAAAT
Source organism: Garcialebias charrua (assembly GCA_038048925.1). Lineage (NCBI taxonomy): Eukaryota > Metazoa > Chordata > Actinopteri > Cyprinodontiformes > Rivulidae > Garcialebias > Garcialebias charrua. Next base: position 61,143 of record JBBPBX010007058.1, on the reverse strand, counting down.
AACAATCCTATCATACTCTGTCTTCTTGGCTGAGAAGAAATACCTTGATTAATAATAAAAAAATAAAAATAAATCCTTTTGTTTTAATTAGCACTCAGAGTATGCTTACATTGGGGATGACTCCTGGCTACTCCTGTGCTATACAGTATTTTGTTCAAGTTCAAGTTTCTTTGTTGTCATTCTCATCACATGTGGTAGAATGAAATTATGTACACAAGGTACTACACGCAAAAATATAAAGAATAAAAAGAAACAGTAGATAAGGATCTTGGCTGCTCCCTTCTTCATGGGTTGCCACAGTGAACTCACACAAAGACATGGCAATTATTTTTTATGTCGGATGTCCTTCCTGACACAACCACCGAGCTACGACAGCCCTCTGTGTGGAGCAGAGAGCTGATATCTAGGGCGCCCGGTGGAGCAGATGATTTAATTCAACCTTTATTTCGGAAGGTTAATCCACTGAGCCTCGAGGACTCATTTACAAGAGAGATCTGATTTCAACAAAGAATGATGATAACAGCGTCAACAATAGACATAAGAGAGGCATACAGAGTTTTTTTAAACAAGTTAAAACAAATATGTCAAAGTAGCAAAACAGACAGATTATAAGGCAAATGTAGAAAACTAAAAACAGGAACATGTGTGCATTGGTTTTTGCCAGGATTCCAACAGATTCTTAAAGTCATTTAGAGAAGTCAAGGTCGAGAGCTTCAGATCTTTTTGTAAGATATTCCAGGAAACAGGAGCGGAGTAGGAGAAGGCCCTTTAGCCAAGCTCAGTCCTCACTGAGGGGACACTGCAGGTAATCATGTCCTGAGAGCGCACGCTGTAGCTGCAATGATGGGGGTTAAGAGCCTTGATCAAGGGCCCAGAGTGGGGTAAATGAGGGTGGAGGCAGGTGTGGGAATTTCACCTATTCCATCCACATTTTGATGTTGTCAGTACTGGGAGTTGAGCCAGCAATCTTTCAATCTATAACCTCCACTCCCACTTAATAATATAAAATAATACAGTATATTAATCAGCTTCTGGAACATGAGTCTGTAGTGAGTGGTATGAATTATACAGCAGCATGAGATCAGCAGCATGGGTAATCAGCAGTACAGATAAGTCACATATCACCAACTAAAGTGTAATTACAGTGATTATCCTGGTTAGAGATTCATGAGTCTAACAGCCTCAGGGTAGAAGCTGTTCCTCAGTCTAGTGGTTCTACACTTAATGCTCCTCAACCTCCGTCCTGAGGGCAGGCCTGAGGGGGCCTTTTGGCTCGGTATCTTGAAAATTCATTTAGTTATGATAATTTTTCTGTTTTCTTAATCAGTTGGCTGAGGCAGCCATCTTAAATTGGAGGAGTCCATACGTTTTTCAGATATTAATGTCAACCCAGTGATGATTTTTTTTGTGATTGTGTGATTCATGAACTGCTTCACAGTACAAACAAACACATGGCTGTGGCAGCTCAGTGGTCAGTGCTGCGGTCTTGTAATTCTGGGTCTGAAGGTTTGAGTCCAGGTTGTGTTAGGGAGGGCATCAGATGTAAAACAATGACCAAATCTTTCGTGTGAGTTTCTTGCTGTGGCGATCGCTGCAGAAGAGAGCAGCTGGAAGAAAACCACCAACAGCAACAACGGACAGATAGATGAACTCTTGCACATCCACAGGCCAATATTATCGCTCCTCCATCCCCGTCAGCAGGGTGATAACAAGAGGGATTCATGGAATATGTAGACTATGAGAAAGAGCCAAATGAGATAAGAATGAACAATGTCCAGATCGAGCCTCCCTCATGTTTCGGTGTCATACTTCCCAGCAAAATGTCTAGCTTTTCTTATCTTTATATTATTTTTAAAGTAGCTGAAAGAAACAAACGCTTTATAGAATATGAAGACGCTTGTGCTTAACTTATTTGAATATTAATTTCAGATCCTTTATTTTTCTGTGACTCCTCTGGCAACCAGGACATTTGTTGATGAGAGTGTGGCTTAGTGTAGCTTCAGAAAAAACTTGATGATTGGCTAAATAATGTGCACTGATGAACCAAATCAAGATGTTGTGTTTGTCAGAGTCTCCAAGCTGACACTCGCTGTAGACTTGGAGAACCTTCTCAAATTGTTTGCCCATGACCACCTTAGTGCACAACACTACTAACCTTCAACACAATTCAGTTCTTTAGACCAGGGGCTGTCAAACTTTTTGGGTCAAGGGACCCCTTACAGAGGAGAAAAAGTTTCAGAGACCCCTCATAATCCTTGTGTTTATTAAATAATGTTATTCAGTTTGTCTCTTTAATGCATTGGAAATGTGTAACATAAATTCTGAAGACCTGTTCTTTAATAGTGTTAATACAATTTTTATACTTTAATGACAGAATGAATGAATGAATACTTTAAACATGGGGTATTTTTCATTCAAGACACACTTAACAAAAAATTTAATTTCAACTTCCAAAAATTACAGTTCTGACAAAATTATCAGAAATCAAAAACCACTTTAAAACTTTACCTATTCACATAATGAACATAATAAATGTATTACCACTTCTTCGAATTATTACAGAAAACTCTACAGAAAACTGAATACAATCAGAACAGCAGTCGTCATCAAGTAGGGCTTAATTTGTAAACCGATTGATACCAGAATGCAAATAGCAGGTGAGCGTTGGGGGGGTTCTGGGGCTTCTCCTCCATAAAGTGTAGAATAAAGTAATGTAATTTCCTGCATTTTGGTGTATTTTTTTATTTTTTTATTAGTATTTACATTTTTGGGCTCTAGTGGCCTTTATTGTAGAGCAGGGGTGTCAAACTAATTTCCACCGAGGGCCTTATCAGCTTAGTGGTTGCCCTCAAAGGGCCAGATGTAGCTGTAAGATAGTATAAATGTAGTTAAATTTAACTAAATGTACAGTAATGTAAATTAAACACAACTACTCCTTATTGGTAAATAACTGTTTTTTTTACTTATTCAACTTACAAATATTACATATATATATTTGCACAGATGTAGAAATATATGTCTACTTCTTACACTGTCATAATATAAAACACTTTTGACATTGATTATGTGACAATCAGACCTTTTAAGCTCTCAAGGGCCACATAAAAAGATGTGGAGGGCCACATCTGGCCCGCGGGCCTTGAGTTTGACACATGTGTTGTAGAGGGAGAGGGTGAAAAGGGGAGAGAGAGGAGAGACACTGCAGAAAGAAGCTCGTCGGGTCTGGGACGTGAACCCGCAACGCCTGCAGAGAGGCCCAGCCTCAGAGCATGTGCCGTGCGCTTTATCCCCCACACCATAGCGGCAGCACTCATTTTGGTGTATTTTAATGGGTTGTAATTATTATTTTTTTATTTTTTTATTTTTTATTTTTCCCTTTACAAACCCCAGCTTTAGAACCACTGCTTTAGACCAACAAGTTTGGCTTATAGTTGACTGTTGCCATAAAGAAAAGATTTATCGGGAAATAAATTATATTATGAATCACTGGACAGATTTTAATGAAATCTGCAGATTAAATATTGGATATTTCTTTACACCAGATTATTTTTTTGAATCAGCCTATTACAAAATGGCTGCAATGCCCAACTGATCTAAAGCAAACAAATAAAAAGGTTCATAACAGCCTATTTTACAGATATTCAGTATACAGTATAGTGTTTTAGTTGTTGAGACTGATCCCCAACACATACAGTATTCTGAACATTAATAGACTAATACTGTATTAGGTTCAAACCCATAGCATTCAGTCTTCTTATCCACAGACACTGGTGACTCTGTGCTGCTTGTCTTATTGGACCTTACATACGCTTTCAACATCATCGACCATGAGATCATCATTGCTAGGTTGGAGCAGTGGGTGGGCATCAGGGTCAGCCCTCACTTGGTTCAGATCCTACCTCTCTGACGGGTCCTTTTGTGTTTCCATCAACAATTTTAGTTCTGCAGTGGCGGCACTTAAATGGGGGTTTCCGCAGGGGTCCATCCTGGGTCCTCTCCTATTCTCCTTATACCTACTGCCACTTGGTGCTATTTTCCGGAAACACAACATACCTTTCCACTTCTACGCCGATGACTGTCAAATTTACTTCCCCCTAAGACACAATGGTACAGGCTCTATTCAACTTCTGCCCGACTGCCTGGCTGACATCAGGGACTGGATGGCTTTAAATTTCTTAATTTTCAATGAAAAGAAGTCTGAAGCCATGTTGTTCCCTCCCAATGACACAATCTCGAACCACTGTGTTGACCTTTCTGCTCTAGCCCTGTCTGAAAAACAAAAAGTCACAAATCTGGGAGTTATAATGGATCCTTTCCTCAACAGCCATGTAAATATGATCGTTAAATCTTGTTTTTTTCCAGCTGAGACGACTGTCTAAGCTGCCCATTTTATCCAAAAATAACCTGGAGACAGTAATTCACACATTTATCACATCTAGGCTTGATTACTGCAATTCACTCCTGTTTGGTATCAGTCAGACCACCATTGCACGATTACAACTGGTCCAGAACGCAGCAGCCCGATTTTTAACCAGTACACTACATGCAAAAGTGAGCACATTACATCAGTCTTGACCTCCCTGCACTGGCTACCGGTTCATCTTCAAATCCAGTTCAAAATACTCCTATATGTCTACAAATCGCTGAACACTCTTGCCCCCGCCTATCTCACTGATTTGCTACAGCTGTATGTCCCACCACGTGCTCTGAGGTCAGAGGACCGGGTACTTTTAACAGTTCCAGGAACTCGTCCTAAACGCAGAGGTGACAGGGCGTTCTCTGTAGCTGGCCCAAGACTCTGGAACGAGTTACCTCTGCTCGTCAGACAGGCCCCCTCCCTCTCGGTTTTCAAATCCCGTTTAAAGACCCATTACTAATCTGTTGCTTTCAACACCAGCTGATCTGTGTTTGGTCATTTTATTTATTATCTGCAATGTTTTTATGTCTATTCTTTGTACTTCATTGTGTGTGTTGCCTGTTGTTTGTTTGTTTGTACAGCACTTTGGTTGGCCTTGTCACTGTTTTAAGTGCTCTATAAATAAAATTGTATGGTATGATATGGTATGGTCCTCCGGAGCCACTATCCTGCATGTTTTATATGTTTCTTTGCTTTGAATAAAAGACTTCTCCAGAACTTAAAGATGTGCTGAAGAGCAGGTTAACTAGTAAAGCATGCTGGATAGTGGCCTTTACAAGACCAGGATTGGGCACCCTTAGTTTAAATATTTTCCAATACCAAATAGAGCCAGACCTGTCTATCTGTTAGCTAAATATCCCAGAAAGACCTGCAAAGGCATTAATGAAACTTTCAGAAAGTAGTTATTGGTTTTACCTCTACACCTGTTAGCATGAACCCAATTCAAGATAGCGCCAACATCAAAGTGAACTTCAAAAATACAAAAATGGTTCTGATTTTGTAAAATATTAGTGTGTTAACAGCTGACAGTCACTGACAACACAAAGAGCTCCTCGTTGCCTGAATTTTTTTGTTTAAAACTTTAGCTGTAACTGCACTGTCTGGCAGAAAAAATCCCATGAACCACAAGACAGATTTTAACAAATCTCTCAAAAAGTAATCTTTGAATATGCACCCAAGCAACACCCCAAAATATGTATATAACTCAGGCAAAGAAGCAGATATTGAGCTCAGTTTAATGACATCTCAACATAAAGGCATCTTCTGGCATGAAAGAGGGATGTGCATTTCTTCAAGGTTAGCTAGGCCTTTCACTTTTATTGTTTTTGCACACCCCAGACAGATATTTTTATAAACATTACTTGCTTTGGCTGCAGACATTTTCCAGACAGTTGTCTGTGGGGAAAATCTGCTCCAGCCACTGACTCCAAACTAATGCTAAGGTCAACTAACAGTGATTGTTGGATAAATTCAGCTTCAGAGCTAACTCTTTCAGATCTATGCAGGCAGGGTGTTTTGTTTTTGTCTGGGACAGACTTGTTTTCATATAATTGAATTATATGATGTATTTAACACCCAAGGGATGACTGACATCCCAGCTGAAACAATTACCGTGATGCCACAGGATCAGGATCGGAGAACAAGATGCCTAAGCTGGAGTTGTAGCAACGTGCTGCCAACACTGTTGCCGAACACAAACACAGACACTGCAAACAGTATTGTCTGTGTATTTTATCCACCGTCTGTGTGGTTATGTAGCGTTTAAGGCTTAATGTTTCAACTAGAGTTTGTTGTTCCTGCCTCCAACAACAGAAGTGACAGCAGACCTTCACATCATGACTGACGTTGGAAGCGCAGACCCTTGGAATATAGATTATTCATCACGTTTTTCTCCTTCCTCAGATGGACCCGGTGCAGAAGGCAGTGATCAACCACACCTTTGGAGTTCCTCTGGTCAAGACAAAACGGCCGATCATCTCCTGCAACGTTTGCCAGATCCGCTTCAACTCAGCGGTAAAGCCAAATAAACAATAAGCATATAAAATCCCCTTCTGTTTTGGTGTCACGTTGTTCCAAAACATATAATCAGTTGTAGTTTAATGTGAGAACATGATCTCCATTGCTTTTTGTAATCAGGTTTGGAAGTGTGAATTTAAATGTGTGTTGAAAAAAAAAAGCCTAAAAACCAAGACATCAGCAATGTCAGTAAAACAAATGTTGGTCCGCATCAATCCGTTTAGGTGTCTGTAATTGTACCATTAACAATATTTATCACAAGTAGTGAACTAGAGAGTTTTCATGCAGGGAAACGTCCCAGCAAGCTCAGCCAAAGGTCAGGTTGTGCAATAGGAGCAACTGTAAAACCCAAGAGCCACATCTGAGACTCTACAGGCTTCAGTCAGCATGGCAGCTCAGAGCAAGGAAAAAAATATTTTTCTCACAAAAGAGCACAATACCATGTTCTGAGGTTTGTAAAGTTGGACTTGAACAAACCAGCAGATTTCTGGAACAATGTTCTTTAAATAGACCAGACCAAAGTATGGCCATAATGCACATGTGTGGTGACGACCAAACACAGCATGTCAACCCAAACAGCTCAGCTGTTGCAGAGCACAGCGGTGGAGAATTGATGCTTTGAATTTATTTTGCAGCCACAAGAACAGATAAACTCTGAGGTCTTTGAGTCAATCTTGAACTTCTTTATATGCCAAAATATGGTAGAGACACCAGATCAATAGAGCATTTTAACAAATTCACCCCGTGAGAACACAAACTTTAGATTTTGCTTCCACCATTTCTGGCTTTAAAACAACTTGTTGTCACTCTCAGCAATACATTTTTAGTTACAAACCAAAGCTTACCAGTAAAACTAAGTGTTGAACGAAACCCCCGACTTTGAGTTCAGCCAGTACACCAGCTTGCTGATTAGTTAGCATTCAGCTGTGATGGTGTAAAAGAAATCTAGTCATTCGTAAAAGAGGCAAAACCCTGATTTGTCTTTCTTTTATATTATTCAAGGATTCAAGTTTCTTTATTTGTCATACGCATCACATGTGGTACATGTGGTGGATGAACTAAGAAAAACATTAACTAAAAATACACTAAGCACTGGTAGTATAAAAACAATACGCTGAACAGCAGCCCGAACATGAGTCTGTGTGAGCAGATGAGCATGAATGAACATTATGAATCAGAGATTAGAGTAAAACACTTTGATCAATCTAAATCTATGCTAAACAACCACAAATTTGTTTTCAGTGCAATAACATGATGTGACTACTTTTAATACGTCTATGGGGAAGACGTAATTGGTAACCAAATTTGTATACAGTATTTTGAATTTTGCCCAAAAGTGGGTCATGCAACAGAAATACACCAGAACGGCTGATAAAGAGATTCATTTATAAAGCAAACCTCATTATAATAGAAGTTGGACCTTTAAGCTGCACAGTAATAAACACCCTCAAATCTGAATAAACTGAATCATAAATATGAGTTGGCCAGATTTCTTCCACAGCTATACAGGACATACAGTATGAATGCTTCGAGATATAACTACCATTCCAGAAAAAAAAAACTATTAAATGAATTAAATAAACTTAGTTTCTCATACACTAGCTCTGCACAGATGTTTAGTTTTTGTTCCATTTAAAATGATCTAGAATTACATTGTCTGTTGTTTGCACCTAAAAATGTTTTATTCCTAATTTTAAAAGCTGGGAAGGGCTACTTTTCTCAGATTCCTTAAATTAGTTTGTAGTTACCTATACTGTAAAAGAGAGAGAGAGAGAGAGAGAGAGAGAGAGAGAGAGAGAGAGAGAGAACTTAGATTTTTTTTTTTTTTCATCACTGAAACTTGTTGTTTCTTCTGCATTTTTCCCTGTGCCCTCCCAAATAGAGGATGTGCATTCTTCTGCTCCACGTTTTGGCTCTTTCGACTCCACTGGAATTTATTTCAAGACGGTTTAGAGTCCAGCTATATGATCTGCAGCATAAACAATAATAAGATCTTAAGCATGTTGGGATGCTATACAAACAAGTCATGAGAACATTTTTGATTAAAATTTAACAAACTATGATTTTTTTAATAGTCTGCAGAACGCCATCTATACATTTTCTATCTGTTCATGAGTGCTGATGAAAAACTCATCTCTAGATAAACAGGATGAACACATGACAACTTCAACACTAAATGTCATGTGTGCAAAGTATAATTTGGGTGGGAACTGAGGGCTCTTCTGTGCAACCAAACACAATACAGTACACAACATTAAGGAGTGGACCGGTGCTATATATACACTGCAGGTCTGCAATCATGGTTTCTATGTGGTCAGGGAGCAGCAAGGCTGTAATCTTCTTTTTGTAGAGTTTGCTTCTTTGTTTTTTCTTCACATGCAACAGGAAGCAGTTATGCATGTTTATATATAAAATACTTTGAGACCCACAGCTATCGATCAAGTCCTGGTCTGTTTAGTTCAGCTGCCTTGCTGGATATAGTTTAGAGTAAAAAAAAAAGATTGAACATTTTTACAACTTAAATGTTTATCATTTTGAGGAAAATGATCAATCAATGATCAATGCAAGCTTATATTTTTGAATACAGTTGCTAATTTTATTTTTAAAAAGTAGCAATTAGTTATAAATAATTGATGTAACATGCTGCTTTTATATCACATTATACAGGTAGTCCTCGAGTTACGACGGAGTTCTGTTCCTACGCCCCGTCGTAACTCGGATTTCGACGTAAGTCTGAAAACACGTACATATAAAAAAAGAAAAAAATTTAAATAAATAAATAATTGTACAGTACTGTACAAGCACTTAACCTTTCCTAACAGTTTTTAAAGACGAAGGAGCAAGTTGAATCGTCTCCCTCCTACCTAGCAGGCTCCATTCACATAAAGGGAGCTAGTTGGCTAACTACTGTAGCTTGCTGTACGGTGGCCTACCTCCGTCCGTCCGTCAATCCATTGTTTACGACGTAAAACCACCGTCAGCTCGGTCCATCTGCCGTATTCTGTTGTAAAACTGCCGTCAACCTCTGTTTAAAGACGAAGGAGCAAGTTGAATCATCTCCCTCCTACCTAGCAGGCTCCATTCACATAAAAGGAGCTAGCTGGCTAACTACAGTAGCTTGCTGTACGTGGACTACCTCCGTCCATCCAATATTTGTTTATAATAATAATAATAATCATTTTATTTAAAAGCGCCTTTCAGGACACCCAAGGACACTTAACAAACCAACACAGTGTAATACAGAGCAAACATTATCAGCGACAAATTGAAATATAAAATACATAAAGGATATAAAATGGGTAAAAATACATTTAGTAAAGTTAGTGATAAGCTAGTCTAAAGAGATGGGTTTTCAGGGCAGTCTTGAACAGAGAAAGGGAGGTGGTGTTTCGAAGGTCTGGCGGTAGGGCGTTCCAGAGGTGAGGGGCAGAGCAGGTGAAGGCCCTGCTCCCCATGGTGGAGAGGCGGGCAGAGGGTTCATGGAGATGTAGTGAAGAGGAGGATCTGAGAGAGCGTGATGGGATGGAGATTTGTAGGAGGTCAGATAGATAAGGAGGGGCAAGGTTGTGGATAGCTTTGAACGTGAGGAGTAGAATTTTGAAGATGATGCGTGATTTAACCGGGAGCCAGTGGAGCTGCTGCAGGACAGGAGTGATGTGATCATAGTAGGAGGTTTGAGTGATGACACGGGCAGCTGAGTTCTGGACCATCTGTAACTTGTGGAGAGATTTGTTGGGGAGGCCGTAGAGAAGGGAGTTGCAGTAGTCAATACGGGAAGTCACAAGACTGTGCACCAGGATGGCTGTGGAGCGGGGTGTGAGAGAAGGACGGAGACGGTTAATATTACGGAGGTGGAAATAAGCAGACCGAGTAATATTGTTGATGTGTGAAGTGAAGGAAAGAGTGGTGTCGAGGATGACACCGAGGCTCTTGACCTGAGGGGAGGGGGATAGCAGAGAGTTGTTAAGGGGGACGAGAAGATGTTCTGATTTTGAAATAGAGTTTTTGGTACAGACGAGAATGACTTCTGTTTTGTTGCTGTTTAGTTGAAGGAAATTGTTAGAAAACCAGTGATTTAGCTCGTTGAGACAGTCGGTGAGGATGGAGGGAGGGTGGGTGGAGTTAGGTTTTGATGACAAGTAGAGCTGCGTGTCATCAGCATAGCAGTGGAAATGGACGCCGTGTTTGCGGAAGATGTGGCCTAGAGGAAGGAGGTAAATGATGAAGAGGAGGGGTCCGAGGACAGAGCCTTGGGGGACACCCGTGGAGACAGGGGAAGACTGGGAACGGAAGGATTTAAGCTGAATGAATTGGGTGCGGTCAGAGAGATAGGAGGTGAACCAGTCTAACGGGGTACCTGAGATGCCAATGGAGGTTAGTCTGTTGAGGAGGATAGAATGACAGATGGTGTCGAAGGCAGAGCTTAGATCAAGAAGAATGAGGATGGACAGAAGACCAGAGTCAGCAGCAAGAAGGAGGTCGTCAATCAAGCTCCTCCATGTCACAAATATTTAACTCTTTCTTCTTCTTATTCTCCATCTCACTGTCCTCTGCATCTTCTGTCCTCACTCCAACTACGTCCATGTCCTCTCTAACTGCATCCATATATCTCCTCTTTGTCTTTTTCCTGGAAGCTGCATTTCTACGTTTATGACGTAAAACCGCCATCAGCTCGGTCCATCTGCCATCCATCTGTCGTATTCCGTTGTAAAACCGCAGTCAACCTTAATCTCCACCTGTACTGTCCACTGCTTTGCTTATTCTGCCGTGAAGCTCCGTCCAGAGCGGATCTTTCTGTGTTTTTCCGCTGTCAAGCTACTGCTTCTGTCAAAACCGGAAGGAAGTCGGAACGCGGCATTCAAAATAAAATGTTTAAAAATAAAAGTTTTTTTTAAAAAAATTATATGAGATGCGTGACGTAACCCCGAAACGTCGTAAGTCGAGGCCGTCGTAAGTCGAGGACTACCTGTACTCATTTCTTTTCTTTTCTTTTTTTTTCCCTCAAGAAAATGCTCAAGAAAGGGTGGATTTTTTCTAATGGTGGTTTATATTAAATAACTTAAATTCCTCAACAATTAAATGACATGATCATGTAAACGTATAGATATTTAGAGATATCTTCTGAATAGCAAACCCAACATAACCGTCACAGCATACTTGAGAAGAAAACCTAAGGGACCTCATATGATCTTTGCAATAAAATAACAGTATTACAAAGAAATGGAAAACAAATAATGGGAAATCAAGCTCCTCCATGTCACAAATATTTAACTCTTTCTTCTTATTATTCTCCATCTCACTGTCCTCTGCATCTTCTGTCCTCACTCCAACTATGTCCATGTCCTCTCTAACTGCATCCATATATCTCCTCTTTGTCTTTTTCCTGGAAGCTGCATTTCTAACATCCTTCATAATAACCACTGTCCCTTCTCTGGACATGTCCAAACCATCTCAGTCTGGTCTCTCTAACTTTATCTCCCAGTTGTTCAACCTGTGTTGTTCCTCTGATGATCTCATTCCTAATCTTATCCATCCTTGTCACTTCTAAGGAGAACCTCAAAATCTTCATTTCTGAAACTTCCAGTTCTTTCGCCTGTCTTTTTGTCAATGTGGCTGTCTCCAGACCATACAACATAGCTGGTCTCTGCCACTCTTTTATCGTAAATCACTCCTGACATTTTTCTCCATCCACTCCATTCTGCCTTGACTCTCTTTTTCACCTCTTTACCACATTCCCCATTTTCCTGGACAGTGGACCCTAAGTATTTGAAGTCCTGCACCTTTATGACCTCTGCACCTTGTAGCCTCACTGTTCTACTGGCCCCCCTCTCATTCACACGCATGTACTCTGTCTTACTACAAATTACTGTACTTTCATTCCTTTTTTGTCAAGTGCATACCTCCACCTCTCAGTTCTTTTCCACCTGTTCCCTGCTCTCACCACAGATCATGTCATCTGTGTTTGGGGTAGCTGTGACATGGTTAGAGCAGTTGTCCTCCAAGTGGAGAGTAGGGATTTTGATTCCACCGGCAGTCATGTTGAAGTGTCCCTGGGCAAGACATTGAAACCCTCATGGCCTCTGATGTGTGTCCCATCTGTGTATGAATGTGACTGATTAATCTCCATAGATTCAGATTAGCTTTGTAGAGTTCTAGTAGTGATGTGTGAATGGGTAAATGAGGGCACAGGTTGTAATGTAAATTGCTTTGGGTATCTTGACTAGATAGAAAGGTGCTATATAAGTACAGTCCATTTACCACCTGCAAACATAGTCAACGAGGATTCCTGCTGACCTCATCTTTTAGTCAGTCCATCACCAGAGCAAACACGAAGGGGCTCAGAGCTGAGCATTCAATCCCACCTCCACCTTAAAGCTATCTGTCTCTCCTATATCACATTTCACCATTGTCCTTCTGTCCAACATGTCCTATACCAGTCTAACATACTTTTCTGCTACTCCAGATTTCCTCATGCAATACCACACCTCTTCCTCTGTCATGCTTTTTCTAAATCCACAAAGACACAATGAATTTCTTTCTGACCATCTCTGTGCTTCTCCATTGGTACCCTCAAAGCAAAGATGTCATCTGTAGTTCTGTTTCTTGGCATGAAACCATACTGCTGCTCACAAGTTGTAACCTCTCCTCTAAGTCTAGCTTCTACAAATCTCTTTGAGATCTTTATCGTGTGGCACATTAACTTAATTCCCCTTTAGATTTTGCAACTCTGTACATCACCCTTGTTTTTTTAAATGGGGACCAACACACGTCTCCATTCCTCAGGCATTATCTCACCGTCCAAAATGCTATTGAATATTTGAGTCAAAAACCTTACCACCAACTCTCCTAGACATTTCCAAACCTCCACGTCATCAGGTCCTACTGCCTTCTTGTCCTTAATTCTTTTCAGCGCTTTCCAAACTTCATCCTCAGTAGTCTTTCCACTTCCTGGTCCACAGTTTCTATGGTCTCTACTCTTCTTTCTCTTTCATTTACTTCATTCATTAGCTCTTCAGATTACCCCTTCCATCTTCCCGTAAAGGTCTCCTCACTTGTTAGAACATTACTATTCCCATCTTTCACAAACCTAACATGCTGCACTTCCTTTCCAGCCTAATCCTTTTGTCTCATCAATCGGTGCAAGCCCTTCTCACACTCTTTAATGTCCAGCTCTCATACAATTCATCATATACCTTCTGCTTTGCCTTAGCTACCTCCCTTTTTGCTCTACATTGCATCTCTTTATATTCTTGTCTCCTTTCTTCAGTCATCTCACTCTCATAATTTTTTCTTGGCTAACCTCTTTCCTTGAATACCTTCCTGCACTTCACTATTCCACCTCAACTGATCCAGTATGGTGTCGCTTGGATAAACTCACATAGTTATTATGGCAAAAAAAGTTTTACATCGGATACCCTTTCTGACACAACCCTCACCATTTACCCAGGCTTGGGACTGGCACAAGAGACACACTGATTTGTGCTCCCTAGTGGCTAGTTTAATTGTGTAACTCTTTCAAATTATTGATTGAGATGGTTTGCACTCAAACACTACTGTAAGTTATATATTTGGGCTTCCAGTTAATTATAAACAGTTCACTTCGGATCAATTGAATATTTTATCATTTACTTCCTTATTGGCAAGACGCCGTCTTCTTTTTCATTGGAAATCAACTAAACCACCATCTACTGGGCAGTGGCTAAAAGATACCATGTCTTTTCTAAAATTGGAGATGATTACTGTAGATATTCAATTAGTCAAAAGTCAAAGTCAAAGTCAAAGTCAACTTTATTGTCAGATCTGCAATATGTACAGTGCAGGACATACACAGGACCGAAATTGCGTTTCTCTCAGTCCCTCGGTGCAACAGTAAACATCTAAACATTGAAACACTGAAACATATAATAATAGACATAAGCATAAAAATAGTAAAACTAACACTGTCCTGAGTTTTTTTTTTTTTTTTTTTTGCATAGTGGTATAAAAAAAGAGTATAAAAAGTATAACTAAAATAAACTAAAGGTTTCTAGCATTGACATTTGCAAAGTGGCAAAGCAGCGTATGAGTCAATGTACACAGTATATGTATGAGGTAGTAGTTGATGTTGTTGTAGAGGCAAAAAGTGGCATATGCAGTAAGGCACATTGGGCATCCCTAAATAAGACCGTTCAGAGCACACTGTATATGTACCAGCAGTGGTGTAGATATTAGAGTAGTGTAAATAAATGTAAACAGTAGTAATTACATGTAAGCAGTAGTAATAAAAGTAAACAGTATTAATAAATGTAAACAGAGAATGTAAACAGTATTATGATTATAGGCAGTGATGTAATACAGACATTAGTGCAAGTATGAGAAGTAGTGCAAACTGTATGAGCACATGACCGAGAGTTTAGTGAAAACCCGTTTGGTGACACAGAGTCTAGTGTTAAAAACTTTGTGTTGAGTGATAATATGTGAGAAAGTTTTAGTGTTAAGGCAGTTCAAATGGGAGGGGAGGCAGAGCAGGCAGAGTGTTTAGCATTCTGACTGCCTGATTAATTAAAGGCAATTCCGCAAAATTTTATAAAATATGGAGTCCTTTGATGACATTTTTTCACGCTCTTCATTCTCTTCATCTGGATTGATTGAAATATCCCCATCTGGATTGATTGTAATACCCCACATTTTATTTTTTTATTTTATTTTTATTTTTTTCTCTTTCTCCACTTCTATTTTTTTTAAATTAATTATTTAGTTTTTTTTTTCTTTAAGTGTGTATTTGTTGTATTTTGTTAAATCATGTAAGAAAAAGAAAAATATTAATAGGAGATATCTTGTTTACTTGGATTTGTGTTGATGTTCTTATTTGATGTTATGAAGAAGTTATGTAGTACATGGTATATTATGTTATGGATAACTAATATTGTGTTTGCTTGTATCTATTTTTTCTTCTCCTAATAAAAATATATATAAAAAAATGTATAAAAAAAACCACTACTGTAAGTTGTACCATCTTTTAGAAGTGAAAAACGTTCCTCTAGGTGGATTAAAGTTTACTTTAAACACCAAAGAAAACAGTTCAATGACCCACGTGATAATTTTTAAGAGTGGAATATCAGGTGAAAATCTGTCAAAATAAAAAGTTTCTGTCATTCATGGAACCACATTTTTTATTATTTAGTTCCTATATTTTAGAAGGGAAGTTTCTCTCTGTGTGTTTGAATGCTAAATGAGCATCTCATAGAACTGGTTCACAGAGAAAACATTTGAAAAGCAATGCTCACGAAGTGAGATAGTGGTGTAACCTACACACTGAGTTTTTGACTTTCATATTTGTAGAACTCAATGTTCTGTAGCATTCATACAGAATATTTATGAGTCTTTAGTCTCTCTCTGATGTATGATTTATACATTCAGTTCTTAAAGATTCCAGATTGCGTTGTGGAGGACTGCACCAACTCTGTCACTGTCATTTTCATTGTCAGTGTAGATGGAGAAAAAAAAAAACACACATCCGTAATATGTTTGTTTCCCCCTCATCTGGTTCAGCTGGAAAAATAAACCTACTCCCCACTGTCATAGAATGACATTCCATCTATTGTACTCTGTTTTCATTCACACATAGAGGAAAATGTCATAAATGAAAAAGTTAGGCTAAATATGAAAAGAAAAGGCTTATTCTTCTTTATTTATTCAAGATCAGACGGTGTCCTTAATGTCAGCATTCTGTGTTTTCTGGCATCTTTTGGTTAACTGAGTTGCTAAGATCAAAAAGCTTCACACACTATTATACATGTACTCCCCTTATACAGTATGTCCCATTAGGTTGTTTCTTACTGATTTTGATTTTTTTAACTGTCTCTTCCCAAGCATCCTTCTTCCCTTCCTTTTTTCCCCCCGCTCTCACCCTGCATTATTTACAGTGTGTAAATGTCTAAAATTGCCTGCCACTACTTATTATAAGATGCATTCGTCAAGGGCATGGATTATAGTCTGGTTCTGACAGCCCCAATGCATCTTGGGAAGCACATAAAGAGGGGACATACATGGAGGGGAAGGGCAAGAGCAGAAGACGAGGCGGGGAGGGTTTGTGTCCTTCTGTCCACACTCTGTGGTGGCGTGAGGTGCTAAACGCTGGGTTATGCAGAATAACCTTGGTGGCATGCTGGAATAATGACATCACAGTCTCTGTGGAGCTGCAGCGCCTGACGTCACAGCTGCTGCAGCAGGAAGAGGCTGATATCCATCTCTTATTTTTGTCCTTCTATCCTCACTGCTCTTTTATCCTTTCTCTCTGCTCCACGCTTCAACATTGCTCCCTGTCCTTTTCTCATCATCTCTGCTTTGAAAGAGTTACACAATTACACTTTCATTAACTTCCCAGCTTTCCTCTTTGGGAAATGTGTTCAGTTTAAAGCCTTAACTTCATGTAACATCACAGACTGATGCGATGCAGCTTTGCCTCTCTTTCTCTCTCACACGATTCTTGTTTTTCGTGCAACCTCTTATCAAGCATGTCTTCAGACAGCATGTCTTTTTTTATCTTTCCCTCATTCCCAACCCACCTCACACTCAGATGCTCAGCAGCTGCTCCGTTTGACTTCGTGGAAGAGGTTATGAGAACATATGTGGCAGCTTTGCTATGCACTACCTTTCTTCATCTCTTCACCCTAATCCTCGGGCTTTGCTGGAGAAGCTCCTTAGGATCCCTTTGACAGTTCTCCATAATTTATAACAGGTGACCCTTCAATGTACCAAAGTGCTTTTAAGGTTCATCATGCCCGCTCTTGTCCTAGACGCCACCAAACACTCACATAAAGCCAAGAAAAACAACAAAGCTCAGTAACATCACTCATCATCCCCTGCCTGCTCTGCCAAGCCGGGCTATCTCCACCCTTGAGCCTGTGATCAGTGAGATGTAGTAACTGTCAGTCAAAATGGCCGAGCTCTCAGGACAGCTGCCGGCTGCTCATCAAACAAACTTTCTCTATAGTTATTAAAACAATATATATATTTTTGTACATAAAAATACATTTATTCATTTGGCTGACAAACTTATTTCGTGGAACATGGACTCACTCAAAATATTAGTGCAGCACTGACAAAATGATTATGTTAAAGCAAGTACTTTTGAATTGTGCACTAGTTTGTGAGGAGAGGTTTGTGTACCTGTGACTGGATGTCTGGCATCAAGCCGTGACGTTAGGCTATAAATCTGCATAGCAACATGGCATCTTATCCTCCATATTGACCCTGACTCACATACCTCTGCACTGAATCACAGGGGCTAAAGACAGACCCTTCAAATGTCCGTATAATCGTGTGACAAATGACTGTCTGAACAAACACATTAGCTTGTATCTAACCTGTCGTCAAGAGATTAGCCTTGTGAGCTTCTGTAAATGGTATTTGAGTCTTTGAATCATCCTGTAGAGTTTAGGAAGATCGTTTCCTAAACAAAAACCTTGACAAATTTTGAATATACTGCAACATTTCTAAAATTATTTCTCAGTTTCTTTGAGTTGTACCTTTCTTGGTGGTTGGATATAATGCTAATATTGGTGTTCTAAGATCTGATTATCTCCCACAGTAAACTCCATGCCACTGTCTAATCTATTGCACAATTTCTAAGGCTTGTGTCTGCAATTAACTTTAAATTAGTGTTGATATGTCATTTTGGCCCTTCAACTAGACAAAGCAAACCTTAGTAAGTGCCAGAGTGTCCTCAAAGCCATCGGCCTCTGGCTCAACAGGGTCTTCAGTCAGTATGTGCTGTAGTTCAAGCAATGCTTTTGTTATTCTATCAGACATCTCCTATTGTCTGGGTGAATTTCCAGAGTGAAGGTTTCACAGTCTAAGTAAGATTTGTCAGGATTTTCATTGATTTTTATTAATTTGAACTTTTTCTCTGATTGTGTGACACACCTTTAAAGACCTTTCTTTTTAAGCAAGCCTATTCTGCCTCCACATGATTTTATCTTTGATCTTAGCTGATATCATTATTGATTTTACTTGATTTTATCACTTGTTTTATTTTATTTATTTTTTAAGCAAGCCTAATCTGCATCCACATGATTTTATCTTTGATCTTAGTCGATATTATTATTGATTTTATTTGATTTTATCACTTGTTTTATTTTGATCTTTGCTTTGTTACACTTTGTAGCACTTTGAGATTTTTATTAATGAAAAGTGCATTATAAATGGAATTCATTATTATTATTATTATTACCTTCACAATTGGTGACCAAAGATCTTAGGCCACCGCTATGATGTATCACACTGCTCAATATCTTTTTCCTCTTAAGTGTCAGAGCAGTTTCCTCGGTTAATTGACTGAGGCTTAATTGTTGTGGCCTAAACAGAGAAGGTACTTAATATTTTGGGATCATTTATCCAGGTTCCTTCTGTAGTTGTTAAGTCTCACAAGACTCACTGTTAAACCTTTTTAAGATCTTGGTCATGTGCAGCGACACCACCACTGTTAAATCTATTATTCCTTTCAGTTTATAAATCAGACAGTGACCATTTTCAAACTTAGAATTGTAATATTTCTGTGTCAACCTTTTATTTCACAACATGCATATGTTCCTCTAAAACCTGTACATATATACTTTTCAATAATTATGGTAAGCTGCATATGCCAGAGACACTAATGCACCCCCATACCTCTAGAGAGTCAGGCTTCTGAATTGAGCTCTGGTAACAGATCAGATGGGTTTCCTCCTTTTTAGTGCAAATAACTTGGCGTATGTAGTTTTCAACAAAGAATGTCAAACTTGGATTGTGAAGATAGTGCCTGCATCCCATTCGGAAATGGTATTTATCCATTTAAGGTCTCATGTCAGGAGGCATTAATGCATATTGTAACTTCTTGTAAGAAGAAACAACCCACATGGCTGTATTTGGGAGATGCTATTTTAATATACAGTACAGTAGTTTTGAAACAGAAGTATGTTGTTTATACAAAACAGTACTACGGCATATAAATAAAAACTGAAGCATGAACCTGTCAATAAATAAACAAATGAACCAATAATACTGTAGTTTGGTAGGTCTTGTCCTAAATGTCTCTAAGTTTCCAAGTTTTTGCAACTTTTTTATTCTTGTCTTGCTTGTTATTGTTCTCCAGTAGATACCAGCATGCCGTGCCATGACTTCAGAGTAGATTAAATAATGTACAATCATAAGGACATGGTTTCATGTGCACACGTGACAGAGAATTTAATCCCACCTGTTGTCTACCTGCTGGCATTGGCTCCCATTTTAAACATAAACCTTTCTTTGTCATGTGTTTCCACAGAACCAGGCAGAGGCCCATTACAAGGGAAACCGCCACGCTAGGAGAGTTAAAGGCATTGAGACCTCCAAGAGTCGTCCTCAGGAGGGGGACAAGCCACATACCATACCCCCCACCTCATCCCCATCACCACCCGGAGCTCCTGGCACAGTGCCAGACTGTGAGCTTGGCATAGCAGGTATGAAAAGAGAAAAATACTACCAGGAGTGGAAACTGCTCAAGTGCCTCTGTGACTCTTGTTGCAGAAATAAACATCACAATCCACTGTGGATGTTTGGAGGATTAAAGCTATAGCCTAAAACTAAAATGGAAGCAAATGCAAGAATAACAAAAGCTTCTACAGAGGCTTTGCAGAATAAGGCTGATTCAGTGATAAACTTCCTTAAAGAAAAAAATGCTCTCTGTGTGGTCGGATTTAGCTGCAGCAGCACAATCCTACGGTCAAACTGCTGAGGTATAGATGATATTATCAGAAACATAAGCATTTCAGAAAATTATTAAACAACTCATAGTTGAACCTTTCAGACACTATGACTTTTAAAAATCTGGTCATCTAGTAGTACAAATGCTGGACGAGGCTGGATTTTAGTCAAAGACTGCAGGAATTCAAACACCTTTTTGAAGTGGGGAAGTTATTTTGCAATTTATTTTCTATCATAAAAACTGAAAGTTAAAACACAAAATGTAACTTCGTCTTAGAATCATACAGACATTTTGAATGCAATTTCATTAAGAACATCTTTCCAAAGGCCAGTGATGAAGTTGGTGGGTGGCGGGCCTTTTTAGGGTGGAATTTGCATTTTATTTCCATGCATGCGTGGATTTATACTCCATTTTCCTCCCACATACCAAAAACCTGTGTTAGGCTGTTTGGTCACTCTAAATTGTCTCTAGGTGTAAGTTAAAGCGTGAATGGTTGTTTATCGTTTGTCTCTCTGTGTCCCTGTGATGGACTGGAGACCTGTCCAGGGTGTCTCCCGCCACTCGAACTGTGACTGCTGGATATGGGTACCTCTGACCATTGTGACCTGATAAAGATAATTGATGAATAGAATGATTATATAGATACAATATTATAGTCTCAAAATGGAGAACAAGTGCTAAGACTTATTACAAATGGAAAAAATAGGACTATAATACACGCAGACAAATGAAAGGACAGCAACAGCAGCTGATCTGACATTATTGGAAAATGCTTCACTGCTGGTAAGTTAATTGTTGGTCAATGGGATAAGAGGTGATGCAGTCTCATTCCTAAGTAGAACATCTATAGCTTTGTTCATGTTGTCTTAGCTTTACTTTGTCTTTTCCTGTCTGACTTAACCAATTATTTTAGGCTATAAAAGGCTGGACATTTTGCCCTTCTCCTTTCTTAACAAAGAAGTTTCCATTCCCTCAGCGTCACCGCTATGTGTTTGGCTCAAACGCTCAGGGATGAATACATCGGCATAATTTTTAGTGGCATTTACAAATGTTTGCATCGCTGAATATTTGCCAGACATTTTCACCATATTGATGCACAGAGCAAACACTGCAGTCAAAAAGAGGAAACTAAGGTCCAAAAAAAGAGAACTGCATGAACAAATGCCTCAGCGTTAGCTCTACTTTCTTTTGGAGTCCCAGAAAAGTAAAAGTGTCTGTAATTTTTTTGTCTTTTCTCTCACAGGGGACCATGGCATGATCAATCCTAAATCAAACCCTTTTGCTGAAAGTCCCTGAGTCAATTTGAGTGTGCAAGGGACCAAAGTCTGCCACAATTTAGATCTGAAAGTAGAAACATGTGAAAGAATGCCTTTTTCCATCCAAGGCTCGTTCTCGTGACCCTGGAACCTTGCCTCTTCCTGATTTTGTAGCAAGCATACTCACTTGTGTGTGTGTGTGTGTAGGGGGGTGCGTGCGTGTGTGTATTTTGGTCGTCGACTCAGTGGTGGTGGGACAATGATAACAACATGGACGTGTTGCGTTGTTCACGTAATTTACATAAACATCAACAAACAGTTCAGTCAGTCCCACAGATGGAGCCGTGATTTTTTTTTTTTCCACACAGGAATTAAAACTCCGTGCAGCAGCATTTGTTGTCGAGGTTTTACACAAACACAAATCTAGTGGCAACCCCGACCACCACGCGTGTTTACGACCTTCTTTTTATGGACTGAATATCCATTTTTATTAACACTTCAAAGCATCCAATCAGAAGTGATAACCACAAACACGCTGTGCTGAGGGCTGGAGCTGTGAAAAGACATGGCGTGAATCCCATCGCCTCTCTGGCTGCACAGTTGGAGAACAGCTCTCAGAGTGAACCGTGAGTTTTACAGCAATTCAAGGGTTTGCGGTTGTTGTTGTCCCCAAAAAGGAGGTCCTTGGCTGTGAGGGAATTGGACTGGTGAAGACGAGGGCTTGGCTGGTTTGGCTAGGCAGATGTTACGTTGGAGAGGAACTCTGCTCTTACTTCCCTCCGTCCGTCCATTGAAAAAAAAATTCTACTACTGTCTGACACTCCCACTTTAATGAAGGGCAGTGTTAAAACCACTCTGATATTAGTGCACTTTGTAGTTCACACCAACACCCACAAGCCTGCACCCACCCAAGGTCAATTAAACAGATGTCTTCCATGTGATGGCTCAGGTTGCATGTCTGGGAGCTGGCAGTATAGAGTTACACAGAGCTGATGGTCTTTCGTGCTGGATTTATTACTAACTCAGGGATTAATCTTTTTTTTAATTTAATTTACCCCCTTTTTTTTGTTGCTGTGGTTTGTTCAACAAACCTGAAAAACAAGACCTGATTAGCACATTAAACATGAGCAGCATGACATAGGTGTGTGTAAGCATGACCAAGGGTTTGAAAACAGACCGCATTGAGAAAACGCACCCAAATGCATAATGAATGTGGGATCAGCATTAGGTTTCATTGCTGTTAAATTATTAAGAATAGCCATCATAAGTCACTGGTGGCAGAAACGCACACAGACTAATTACAGCTATGTGCTCATTTTTTATTTTTCCTCCTGAAATAGTGATGTGACGAATGAATTTTGATTTAATTTGTATCACTTACAAAATCTGAAGTCGAAAATAAATACAAGCCCCACGGCTCAACGGCCTTCCCTTGCTCAAGTTTTATAATTATAATAACTCTGCTTTTAACTTTTTAACGATTACGACAACAAAAAAATGCCTACTTCTGTTTTTGACAACAGCTTCTATTAGATCATTTACATTCTGTGCTTAATGAGGAACATTTTCATACATGGGCAGCCAGTGATGTATTGTTTTCCACGTTTGCCCCCATTTTACAAAGCAGTTGTAAACTGTCACATTAAAAAACACGAATGACTATTGCAGCAAACAAAGCTGTTGCAGCATTAGAGTTTGGGTTAAATCAGCTGGTTTAATCAACAAAACATTTGTAGAGGAGTGCATACTATACGTTCTGCAGCTCTAATTTCCTGAAGGGGGATTAAGGCCATGCAGACTCACCAGGCTAAGTGTAAAGCATCTGGATTGAGTTATCCCCTCTTGTGACCTCTCCCCATTAATAATAACTTCTTATGTTTGGCCAAGAGGGAGGAAGGTCACTTAGCTGCTTTGTAAATGATTAATTCGACATACAGCATATCTAGAGTTTTGGGAGAGTCTGGTCTGACTGAGAGTTTCTTAAGCAAGAAAACCATAACTCTTTGTTTGTGACTATATCTTTCACATGTTAGTTTACTAAGTGAAGCTGACTAAAATGAGATAAATGTTCAAGCTAAACCCATTTCATGAGGAATACATACAAATCCTGTCCAATACATATGGCCACCATGGATATCTTTATTATTATTTGACAAACCATCTTTATTTTTGCCCATTTACCGTATTTTCTGGTGTATAGGTTGCACCGGTGAATAGGTCGCATTGTCCAATTATCACCAATAGATTGGAAAAATCCCTAGATAGGTCGCACCTACGTTTAGCTCTGCTGCAAATGTCTGCCACAGGAGCGCACAGCAAGGCTTTTAAGAAGATTAACACTTAAAAACAATTATTTGTTTGATAAAAATTATAGCAAATATGTGTCTGAGCTGAACTTTTCCTTAATAAATGAACGTAATTGTGAAATGAGCTGGATTTAAAAATTTGTTTCGCCGAAAGTGATAACAAGCCATATATAGGTCGCACCGGTGTATAGGTCGCAGGCCTTGAAAAAAACATAAAAAGGTGCGACCTATACACCGGAAATACGGTATTTTAACCAATAGTGCATGTTAAATAAATAAAAAAGATTTTTCTCCTTAGAAATGAAGTCGCCAAGAAATGTGCAAGCCCTTTAAACTGTGCTTTGATCACGGATCACCTAATAGACTTCTCTATGCCACATAAAATCAGAAGAAAAAATATTCTTTTTTTACTTCTTTTATCTACACATCTGTTCGACAAATGCTCTGAAACCAGCAGCTCTGCAGCTGGAAGCTACTAAAATGCAAGAAAAAAATACAAATTGTCTTTTTGGGAAGACACTGGAATGGAAAACATTTGCAATGGCGTCCACCAGAGATGACGTAAGAAAGTTACCAATCCAAAAATGTCAGAGCAACCTTAGCATGAAATAAAAATAAATACTTTATCCTTTTGGCAGTCAGGTAATATGAAAATAAAAACAAGTATGTCAAATCTGCTCAGTGAAACTAGGCCGCTCAAATCAATCTTTGTTTACTTTCCAGAAATACCGCATGGCATTTTTTAAATACTATAATCCAGTGAGGCTTTCTGCTGCCTGCCCCGGGCGCTGCATCCTGTGGAGATTGGATAAAGATCTCCTGGTCCCTGCTAATGGGGAGTCTGAATACCCCACCCAAATTTAGGGTGAACTTTTTCAAACCTCACTATTTAATGAATACCGACGGTCTAGTATGGGAGTGGCTGATCAGAAACACATGTCTAGAAACTTATGTATGGACATGGTATGGGATGAAAACTCATCAAGTAAAAGGCATAAAGAGCAACTTGCGAGTGTGTAACAACAAAAAAAGTGAGAAGAAAGTTAACTTAATGATGTTTTTTGGACCTTGTGAGTTGAACCCCAATAAAGCCAGTGCCATTACTGGTTTCACCCACAGCCAAAAACAACAGGTGCTTTTGGCAGGAGTCACAACTCTCTGTGGTGTCTGTTCTCCATTTCCCCTCTCTTGGAGACGTTTTAATTCAATGAGACCACATCAATAAAAGATGAAGCCTTCAAACAGATTAACCACATGCTTCACGCGCGGCGACCATACATTTTCCCTCCCTGAACTACTTTGTACAGCGTAGATGAGGATTTATTTCTCCTCATTATTTATGTCGTACAACATAGTTTTTCTCTTATGATTGTGTACTGTTGATTGTTCAAGGAAAATCTACTGTTGCTGTTGTCATCATTCTTTTAGCTTGTAGCCAGGCCTCTCTTGTAAATGAGTCCTCGAGGCTCAATGGGATTAACCTGCCTAAATAAAGGTTGAATGGATAGTGAATAAAGTTCTGTTTGTTGGTTTGTCTGATCTGTGAAGCGGCACATGTTTCCCTTGTTCTGGACGTGGTTAACTATGTGGTTAAGACTCACAAAGTTGTATCTCCAGGGGGACTCTGGTGTGACTGTTTAACACAAATAAAGCAAATGACTGTTTCTTTTGTGGCATGTTTGTTCTGTAAAATCAGGTTTATTATTAATTTCTATTCTTCCTTTTGGTATGCTTTTTCTCAGATGAAACACAGACTCTGTCGCAGTTAAACGAGCCCCTGCTAGCTCCGGAGCCACTTCCCTCACTACCAACATCACCCACCCCACCCATGGACTCCCCCGTCCCCTCAGAGTGCCATCTCCTTCCTAGTCCGACTCCTCCCCTGGTCCCCCTGACCTCCTCCTCCCCAGGTTGTGGCAGCACCGCCGGCTCAGAGCAGCCCGGATCTGGACCGCAGCTTTCAGGGGACGCCGGGGCCTCGGCCTCCAGCAGCCCGTCCCACCCAGAGACGGAGGAGGACAAGGCAAAGAAGCTGCTGTACTGCTCCCTGTGCAAGGTGGCTGTTAACTCCCTGTCACAGCTAGAGGCCCACAACAAAGGTGGGTCCTCTGTGAGACACACTTTCCAGAAATAAACTCAAACCACTTGGGTTTGCTTATGAGGTCATCCACTTTGGATCTTGTGTGACTAAATTTTCTGGAGGTTTCTCACACGTTTTCGTCTCGGGTTGGTGAAGTCCGTGTCGCATTCTGTGTATGCAGGAGTTTGTCCCAGAAATTCACATTCATGCACACTTCTGAAAGTTGGATTTTTTTATTCAAACGCATTTCAGAATGATGCCAGCCCATGCAGACATTTGTTCTCTTACAAATCAAAACAGGTCTCAGACTGAATGTGTGACGCCAGAGGGCGAAAGAAACACTGATCAGCAAAGTGAGTGAGCCGTTTGACATCAACACTCCTGACATCTTCAGAAACATTCAGTACAAAAACAACTGGACCTTATTTGTAACAGAAGACGTTTCAGTCCTCATCCAAGGAGCTTTCTCAATTCAAAGAGCAGAGAGTGTGGGGTTCAGGTTATAAAGGCTGAGAGAAGATACACACATACAGTACATATGTAGATGGGCAAATCACACCTCACACCTTAACAGTAGGGGTTTCTTAAGGATTTTCTTAAGGTTTCTTAAGGTCTCTTGACCTGAGGGGAGGGGGATAGCAGAGAGTTGTTAAGAGGGACGAGAAGATGTTCTGATTTTGAAATAGAGTTTTTGGTACCGACGAGAATGATTTCTGTTTAGTTGAAGGAAATTGTTAGAAAACCAGTGATTTAGCTCATTGAGACAGTCGGTGAGGATGGAGGGTGGGTGGGTGGAGTTTGGTTTTGATGACAAGTAGAGCTGTGTGTCATCAGCATAACAGTGGAAATGGACGCCGTATTTGCGGAAGATGTGACCTAGAGGAAGGAGGTAAATGATGAAGAGGAGGGGTCCGAGGACAGAGCCCTGGGGGACACCCGTGGAGACAGGGGAAGACTGGGAACGGAAGGATTTAAGCTGAATGAATTGAGTGCGGTCAGAGAGATAGGAGTTGAACCATTCTAACGGTTAAACACTGACAATTCATAAACTTAAGATTTCTTCTCACAAAGTTTCCAAAATTATTTAATGTTCTCCGTAACCCACAAACTCACAGTTTGAGTGGTTATTTGTCACATGTTGCAGCAGCTGTTTTACGAGTTTGAGTTGCTCCTTTGGGAATGTAAACAAGAATGTAAATTTTAAAATGGCTGTTATGTGGAAAGCATAAAGCATTTGAGTCTAGCAAACTGTTTGCATTCTTCTCTGAACACGAGCGAGCCATAAAACTATAGAGGTGGCAGCATACGATGATTGATTCAGTGTGTGTGAACATGTCCTGCTTGTCTTCAGTGACAAACCAGACGTGAACCATATAACAAGTGTCCTAATGTTGGGTAAACAGTTTGACCACTGTCAACAAGCATGAACTTTTTGTGTTTGTGCATTTTTCTTTACAGACAAACACACACAGATTCACTTCTCTGCACGGTCTTGGGTCACAGACAGAGTTGCTTGTCTCCCAAAGTTCAAGGCCAGGAAAACTAAAAGTTCAAACAGTTGAAACTGAAGGCAATCTGGAAACAATCACCCTCACTCGCTCTCAAAATCAAAACTGTTTGCAGGGTTTAAAAATATGAGCATATGTCATGCAGACACTAAGGCCTGAACAAGCGTGCGTGGCAAAAAAGAGAAAGAAATGACTGCCAAAAACACACAAAAAAGTTAATGTAGAAAGAATGCTATTTTAAGATTTGGGGTTCTGTTAGCTCATTTCCTGTTTTATCTTCAACAACATGCTGTTCACACAGTGAACTTGTGCAGAGTCATCATAAACAAGCAGAACATAAAACAATAGGCACATCTTAGACGTCAGGTCAGTCCTTTTCTCCTTTATGATGCCTCGTGATTCACCTTCAATCTCAACTGTGATTTATTCTGTAACCTACGTTGTGTTCAGAGAGATTTTGGAGAGAAACTCAAATTTGTCTCTCAAAATCAGAATCAGTGATAATGGGTGGATTGTATTAATATGTGGACAGACAAAGCAGTAAGAGTTTAAGTGGCTTTGCAAAGCAAAAACAAAATGTGGTATTATCAATTGAAAATCTTTCCTGGAACTTTTTTCTTAATTAGAAAATATAATAATAATATATACTGTGTAAAACACTTGCTTTTCTGTGCAGTCATTTTTTTTTAACTCATGCAATAGCATGATGGATATTTATATGACCTGTTTGAGTGAATTTAGCATCAACAAAAGTTTTTTTTTTTTTTAAGGTCCACTGAGAGATTAGCAGAGTGGGCATCAAATTTCACTACAGAGTTAATTTAAACATCGTTGAAGAATATGAGTATTTTCTGACGTGGTACTGCCATTTATTTTTTATATGACGTCATAACCTGCAGTACACAGACTGTGGGCTTATTTAAACAAAACATAATGAATTGCTTTGACAGCATCATCAGAAGTTTTCATGGGTTCATCTTTCACATCACCAACAGTGTTTCATTACTGCCCTCTTGTGGTACAGATGTAGATCTACAGCTTCGTGCAGAACATTTCTGTTTCTGTTTCACATTTGTGGTTATTTACTGAAGGATGCATTCGATTACTTCAATTATTTACTGCACACAGCAGTTGTCACTCGTAGTTTCCGCAGCTGCAATCTGAGCAGCAGACAAACACTGTCCAGTCTCATTTCACTCCAGACTGATCAAACCAATATGACCTGAGAAACACTGTTTAAATGGTAGTTTGGCTTCATTGTGTAACTTCTTTCTCATCAATACTTTTATCTTGCCTGAGAGCATTAATAAACTGATTTCCTTGCTTGTTTTTGTATGTATCTGCCTGCAGGTACTAAACACAAAACTATCCAGGAGGCACGGAGCGGGTTGGGCCCCATCAAGTCATACCCTCGTTTGGGCCTAAAGCCTAATGGAGAGCAGGGAGGGGGCCCAGTGGACCCCGACACTCAGGAACGAACCTTCCACTGTGAGATCTGCAATGTGCGGGTCACCTCAGAACCACAACTCAAACAGGTACGACGAAGAACACTTCACATCACACGTTAGCCACTTGGTAAGTGT
This sequence comes from Garcialebias charrua, assembly GCA_038048925.1. Lineage (NCBI taxonomy): Eukaryota > Metazoa > Chordata > Actinopteri > Cyprinodontiformes > Rivulidae > Garcialebias > Garcialebias charrua. The sequence continues at coordinate 32,272 of JBBPBX010007058.1, read as the reverse complement.
TAGTTAGCGTCTCAGGAAAATCATGTCAAACAAATATACTATGTTTTGTTATTAAAACAAATTATTTCTGTTTGACGTTTCTCCAAAGAGAGATTCCTAATCAATTATTTTTGAGCTGTTGTACTGAAAGTACGGTAAATGCTGCATACAGAGGAAAAGGCTCAAAACTAAATGGCCAATATAATCAAAAAAGGCGTTCAATACAGGATCAACTGGACTTTATTTGTTGCAGAAAACGTTTCGACTTCTGTCCAGAAGTCTTTTTCAATTCTGAATGAAAGGAAGCTGTGAGACCGAGAAGTTTTATACAGGCTGACAAGCCACGCACCAACATATGAAATTGGAAACTGAAATAACCCCACACCATACCTGAGATAACATGCCTATTCTATTTAAATTGACAAAACAACACATCACAGCTTAACAGAAGGGGGTTTGTAACACATACATGTAAATTGAAAGATCACACCTTAACAGTAGGGGGTTCCCTTGAGGTCTCTGGTAGAAGACACAAAACTGTATGTAAATTGACAAAAAACACCTCCCAACCAACAACAGAGGCTACTCAGAGAACTTTGTTAGTCTAATTTACAGACAAGACATCTCTGCTCCCATCGTGTAAAACGTTTCGGAATCAAATCCAAAACTGAGTTATAAGTCTTAGAAAGTTGAAATCTCAGACCTCCTCCTCTGTTAAGAGAAGGTTTTTCTCTCTTAACATAAACAGCTTCCTTCACACCCCTCTCAAACCATCTGTGCTCTCGGTCCAAAATTTGAACATTCTGGTCCTCAAATGAGTGACCCTTGTCCGTGAGGTGGAGGTGAACAGCTGAGTTTTGTCCAGAGGAGGTTGCTCTCCTGTGTTGGGACATTCTTTTGTGGATAGGTTGCTTAGTTTCTCCGATGTAGCGGTCTGAGCAGACTTCGCTGCACTGGACTGCATAAACCACACCACTCTGTTTGTGTGTGGGGGTTTGTCCTTAGGGTGGACCAGCCTCTGTCTGAGAGTCCTGCTGGGTTTGAAATGTACTGGGATGTTGTGTTTGTTGAAAATCCTTCTGAAATTCTCTGAGACTCCAGCAACATAAGGAATGACAATGTTTTTCCGTCTGTTAGACTTTTTCTGTTCATTATTGTGTTTAACAGATTTCCTTGCTGACTTGACAAAAGCCCAGTTGGGATATCCACATGTTTGCAGAGATTTTTTGATGTGTTTCTGTTCCTTTTCCTTCCCTTCTGTCCTTGTGGGGATGTGTTCTGCCCGATGCTGTAAAGTTCTGATGACAGAAAGTTTGTGCTCCAGTGGATGGTGAGAGTCGAACAGGAGATATTGGTCTGTGTGGGTTGGTTTTCTGTAAACTTCAATGTTGAGACTGTCATCTCCCTCCATATGCACCAAACAGTCCAAAAAAGGCAGCTTATTGTCGTTAGCATCCTCTCTGGTGAACTTGATGTTGTTATCAACAGAGTTAATGTGTCTGGTAAACGCTTCCACCTCCCTGGCTTGGATTTTGACACAGGTATCATCCACGTATCTGAACCAATGGCTTGGAGTTGTCCCCTCATAGGAGTTTAGGGCTCTCTGTTCCACTTCCTCCATGTAAAGATTAGCAACAATGGGTGACACTGGAGATCCCATGGCACAGCCGTGCTTCTGTCTGTAAAAACTGTCATTGAACTTGAAATAAGTGGTGGAGAGGCAGAGATCTGTGGTCTGGGGTTAAGTTGGTCCTTTTGTCCAAATCCTTGTCCTGTAGAAGTCTTTTTTTGACCGTTTCTATTGCTTCAGAAATGGGTATGCATGTGAACAGAGAAGTCATATGATACAAGAGTTTCTCCCGGGGTCAGCTTCAAATGTGGAACTTTGTTGGTCAATATAATATTTTATAGACAACAGCCATAAAGTGAAGCAATAAACGTTTTTTCTGATGCCCATGAATATACACTGGTACAGGTATCTGACTGTACAGTATTCTTCTTTTTTTCTCTCACTAAAATAGACAGACACTGGACAGCACATAAACTTTGAGCAAAACAAGTGTTTTTTTCTTTGTTGTTTGTGTTTTTTTATGTATTTATATTTCAGATTTGCATATACTGTACTGTGTAGAATGAAAATGTGCCTTCAACTCTAAATATTGTTTATTTTTGCATACTGTAAGGATACATTAAACAAATTGACTAGTCCTTTTTTCACATGGTTGCAATATTTCTACTTGTAAATAAATGCAGATAGTCTTCATATAATTAATTTAGTCAAAAGTCAAAGTTCTTTATTGTCATTTGCATCACGTGGTACATGAGGTGGAACGAAAAGATGATTGATAATTGTATTAAAAAGTTTAAAAAATCAAACGCACAACTTAAAACAGGGTTTTGCTGTTTCTTATTTTTAGCACATATCAAGTCGGAGACATCGGGACGGCATGGCAGGAAAGCCGAACCCCCTCCTTAGCCGACACAAGAAGCACAGGGGAGCTGATCTGATGGTAACTTTTCCCGTTCCTCCACTGAATTCTGTCAGTAAACCTGAGCTCCACTGAAAACACTTTAGATGTTTTCTTTAGATGGGTGTTCAGACTTTTTCAGCATGCGAGCTACTTTTGAAATGATCAAGTCAAAGTGATCTACCTACTATAAGGCCCTGTTTACATGAAAACAACCTGTGGAAATATTAATGATTTTTCAATGTTTATTGGGGGTAATAAACAAAAAATAAGCTGGTTTACATGACAAATGCTGTAGTTTTAATGTCAGTCGGGTTGCCAGATAAGAAATTATGAACTATAGTACTGTGGCTTTAAAATGATAGTATTTTGACCTAAACTGTTGTGTTTGCTGAGTAAAGATGTTCTAAGATTCAATTCAGTTTATTTAAATAGCGTCAATTCACAAAAGAAGTAATCTCACGGCACTGAACAGAAACATTTATACAAAGTAATAATTTAACTGAAACATTCATAGATAAAATAACAATTCTAACACTATTTGTCTGAGGAGCAGACTGCTTTGAATTTAACTCCATTGCTGAACTCTCATCTTGAGCAAGATGAAGTTTGTGTTGTGTTTCTTGAATACGTGCTCAGAAAAGGAGGTGGTAAATAAGGCATTTTTTTATCTGGCAACCCTGGGCTCAGCTGTATTCATTGTGCATGCAGCAACTGCATGATCACAGTTACGTCCAAACTGGTGACTAACGTCTCTTTAGACCATGGATTTGATTAGTTTTGCTCCTGCATGCTGAAAAGGGGTGTAGCAGAAAAACACTCAGCTCTCTGACATTATTTAAATCTGTTGTTAGTGCAGAAAAACTTTGGACTGCAGCGCTGCGTGTGTGCAACTTCACACAAGGAGAATTTCACACCTTCGGGGATGGGGGAGCGGGGATGGGGTTTTCCCGAAAATCTCTCAGAGCTGGTTTGAGAGAATGAGGGCTGTGAATGGCTGCCCTGTATGTCAATCAAATGACAGGATGTTTGATAGGCTGACAATTATTTTTTTAATGTCACGCTGCGATCTACCAGTACTGCCTCAGAGATCTACCAGTAGATTGCGATCTACCTAATGAGCACCCCTGCTTAGATCATGAGGTCTGTGAGGCCGTTAAGGTTATTTAATCCCAAAAATAATCTTGTCATAGGCAGGTTGTGACCTCCTGCAGTATTCAACAGAGCAAAATATAATAATAAATCTATGTATTTGGCCTGTTTTGTAATGTTTTTAAAGTAATCTTTGTACACGCCCTCCTTCTTTATGCTTCACTTTGTGTTTTCAGCCTTCTCTGACCTTCTCCAAGAACCTCACCTTCTCCAAGAACCTCACCTTCTCCAAGAACCTCACCTCACCTGCTCTGGGTGCAGGGCTCTTTTCCAGCCCGTTGGCTTTTGCAGCAGCGATGGCAGCCGCAGCGTCCTCGAACCAGCTGCAGGCTCTGCGTGCAGCTGCTCCCGCGCATCACCCGCACCCGCACCACTTCCTGCAAGGCCCGCCTCTCAGCCACGCCATCCTGAGACCTGCTCCCGGGCCGATCCGCACTGCCCACGGGCCAATCCTCTTCTCTCCTTACTGACGCATCGTCTTGTGACTCCAGCCAGTCAGGGAGCATCCACTCCAAAAAGCACACTGTGAAGCTACAAATCAGCGAGGAGCAACTGATGAGTGGGCGAAAAAAATCCAATCATTTCAACATCGGACTGCGAGAATAGCAAAGGAAAGGAATGGTGGAATGGAGCACTATCTCCTTTTTTCCCCTTTACCTGAGAATCTCCATTCACTCGACCTTCAGTACCGAAAGACTTGACGGATCAGTGGATGGAATTAGAGAAGAGAAATTCATTATGCATTGAACTCTTGTACATTTTTCATCTCTCCCGGTTCCTCCCTTGCACTTTGGTCATAACGTGGCCACCTCGGTATACAGAAAAAAAAACACATGCAGATCTTTATAGAAACTTTAAACCATGTTACATTATTATTCTGGGGGAGGGGAGGGGTTCCCCTGTTGTCACAGCTCAACGTGTTCTCATCCTATGCACCTAAGAATAAAAATAAAATACAAAAATAAGACAACAATGTTATGTCAGTAGGGTAGCTGCTTCCATTGGTCTTTCCTTTGTGCGCCACTTGTAGCCGTGGCTGCCTCCAAAGTAATATACATGTCTTGCTCTGCAGTCAGCAGCTCTTCAGCTCATGGCACTAGGCCCTAGCTAGATGCAACATGGCTTTGGCTGACGAGCAGGTGGTACCCTAGCCTGGTTAAAACCAGACCCTTGTCCTTCACTTCGCTTCGGACTAGGCAGTGAATGGAAATGAGAATTGAGCGGAGCTGCGTAGGAATGGCGAGGGCCAGGCTAGTGGTACCCACTCCCGAACATATCTGAGCACAGAAAGAGACGGATCGGTGGGGATTGCGCTCCCTACTAGTTCCTGTGAAGGTGAGATGAGAGGAGGGCTGGCACAGGATGGGCTGACCACAGGCAGCATGCAAACAAACAAATCTGTGTTTTAAAATAGATGCCAAGAAAAACTGCTGCAGGGTGCATCTGCCAACTTTCATAACCGTCAGAGAAAGATAGAGGCGAGCGGAGATGGTAGACACCAGAAGTCACGCTGTGCAGCTGCTTTATACGTGATTTTAATGTTCACCTTAGACGGAGTTCATTTGATAGAACAATCTGCTGGTTTCATGCACCAGAGAGAGCATATTTGATATTTCCCCCCCTTGGTTTTTGTTCTCGGGCTGAATTAGCATGTAGCTGAGCAGGTATGACTGAACGTGACCCTGTGCTCTGATGTGCTTCACGCTGTTTTTGCACGCATCCTTGCATTTAGGATTTTTTTCAGGCACGGACTTTCACAACACAGAGTTGGCCCCTTTCATTCCTGTGCAGTCCTCCTCTTCACCTCGCTGGTGTCCAAAGGTTTGTTTGCAGTCGGTTTTAGAAAGCATGTCACGGCAAGAGCATAATACTGAAAGGGAGCAAGATGAGAGCAAACATTCTCCGATAAGTGATCTTGAGCTGGAGGGACGAGCCAGAAACTAAAGAGCGGAGTGCTGAGACGCCCAGCTCGAGGCGACCTATTGATACTTCCTGTCTTATAACTGAAAGCCATGAAAGCACCATGATTTGTTTTCTTTTACAAAGACTGGTGAGCACTTTCTTCTTATTTTGGTTTGGACTGTTGATTTGTGTTTATATCACATATAAAAAATAAAAAAAGAGCAAAACACATCAAAACTATTTTTGTAGGTAGGAAATGTTAATAGCCTCAATCATGAAGGGACCCAAAGAAAAGCGTGCACTTATTATAAGTAAGCTATAGACTGATTAACAGTGGGGAGTAATGGCTGACACAGCGTGCAACTAACACCCCTTTTTGAACGCGATGTACACTGTGCCCTTTCATGGAGAAGCAAGGAGCTCTAATGTCTTACCTTCGTCTGAATATTGCAACGCAATGAGCAGTTTTCATCCAAGTGACTTGTTTTCATTGTGACCTTGTTGTCTGGAGTCATGTGTAACCTGGGAGCATGCCGTCTGACCGACTTTTCTTTTCTTCCATGAGGAGTTCAGGTCCTCTGTAGGATATTGTGCAGAGGAACCGTTCAGCACAGGGACCGACCCTTCATATTAAAGGGCCTTCTTCTTATTAAAGGATTCTCTGCTTGGAGAACAGGGTATAACAACAGATATGGAGGGGGTTACAACCAGATGTTGATGGGTTTTTTTTTTTCATTTTATTTAGAACATCTGAGTTGCTTTTTTTTTCTGTAAGAAATGTATTTAAGTTAAAAACCAAACAAAAAAAACAGAGGATCATCAATACCATAACCTAAATAAGAAGCTGACTCAGTGTCAGCTTCCACCATTGTGCTCTTTTTTTGTCGTTGTTGTCACTGTTGTGGTAAGTGATCTTCCGAGTTCATTTAGTGAGTATAAGGTACTCTTTCCAGATTTAGTGCTATGCCTTCTTTTTGGTGTGTATCATTCTAAAGTGTCCTGGGACTTGCGCTCTAACTCCCACACCCCGTCAATAGCTAGAGACAAGAGGCACCCTGGATCCAGAAAAAAACGTGTCCTAACACTGTTGGGTTTAAAAGGGATGGATCAATAATAAAGGGTTTTATCAAAAGAGTTTATTAATTACTCAGCTTCATCAAAACATCTGTAAGGTCAGTCAGCCCAGTGGCACCACTGATTAGTTCAAAAGTGGCGATAGGCACAGATCCACCCTCATTGTTCAAACCGAGGAAGTCAATATTAGATTTTCAGGTCTTTATGTTAGCTATATTTGGGCTCTACAGCCTTAGCCTTATTCTGCCCTCAGTCTCTCTCAGAGCAGAGAGAGACGGTGTGATTATGTCTTGCCAACAAAGTTATTTTTGAACTTCATTGTCAGAGGGGTAAAGAGTTTGTATGGCAAATTGTAGCAATACCTGACTCATTCTGGCTACTCTTGTTTAATGCAATAAGAAAATGATCTAATACATGTATATGTAAGTAAAACATAAATGTAATTTAAATAAAAAAAGATACTTGATGGTAAATACTGTTGGTATCAAGCAAAACCATGGTGGAAAAATGTTAATGTCAATAAACTGTTAAATGACACTGACACCGTTTGTGAAGTTTCTATGAATTCATAAATTTGTGCGCTTCGTTTCATCAATTAAGAACAAAAAACGTTGACAATTACTGGAAGCATTAGTTAAAAGTTTGTTCCAGCTCTAATGAATTATGCCTCAATTTATTGATCTGTAAGGCAGAATAAAACATCTGGATTTCTATTAACATAAAATATTAAAGTTCAGCTATGAGCCACAACTGCTGCTACTTTGTCCATCATGTTTAACCCACAAACAGACAAACTATAGCATGTATTCTTCCTGCACAATATAATATTTATGCTTTATGGTGCTCAAAGATGATGAATGCAGCAACGTTGTATACAGAATTCATAAAAACAGATAACGTTTCTGAAATTAGATCAAAATATACCGGTTGATTTTTGTAAAGAAGAGCTACGATCTTTTTAAACTTACAAATAAACAATTTTCAGCTTACGTTTGATCACATTTATTGTACAATAAATTCAATTTGAAAAAGAAAAATATATAATTACAATTAAAATGTATGTATCATCATTATTTATATTCATTCTTAAATTTTGTTTTATATATATATATATATATATATATATATATATATATATATATATATATGTATATATATATATATATATATACATACAGGTAGTCCCCGACTTACGAGCGAGTTCCGTTACAACGAGGCGCTCGTAACACGGAAATCTCGTAATTTGGAACGGCCGCCACGTGTCTCGTAAGTCCGGAATTTCGCTCGTAAGTTGGAACGGTTTTGCTAGCGCGACTACAAACACTCGTTTTTCATCGAAAAACTGCTTATGAGTGCATAAAAATGATCGGAAACGTGTGTCCACATGTTTAGCTAACGAACTGTGGTGAAAAAACACAGAAAAACTCGGTATTTTTTGCGTTTTTTCCAAAAATTCGCCAGCTCGTAAGTCCGGAACCTCGTAGGTCAGAGCGCTCGTAAGTCGGGGACTACCTGTATATATATATATATA
>JBBPBX010007057.1:0-53883 GCA_038048925.1 Garcialebias charrua | reverse complement strand
GATCTGGTCAAATCAGACCTGGTTGTTGCTAATTTCAGGAAATTCCCAAGAGAAAATCATTGAAACTGGATAAAGCAGAATCAGGTCTAGAAGTTTTCTGTTTATAAAAGCAAAGCAAAAACTAGCAATCTTTTTTTTCTGCCCGTTTGTCTGTTTCCATATCATCATGAACCAGTGGGAGGAATTTTATTGAAATTGTTGTAGCTGAGAGTCATGATGGCTTGAAATCTGGTGATATTGCTCCGAGATCCCAGGTAATAAAACTGTTATGTCATTTCTCAACATATGATGGTCTTCCTGACCTGAAAGATGGTGGGCTATATGCATTCCTTCAAGGAATCTGAACACGTGTGTGTATGAAGCTACAACATGTGATTTTATCATTCATGGTTGCACAATATATTTGTGTCGCGTCACTCTCACTCATTTCTTTTATCGGCTGTTTTTTCCGAGAGCTTCGCCCGTGTCTCGGCCCTCCCCCTCCGGCCAGGCCGGGATCCTGAGGATTACAAGGGTTTTGTATTTCAGCGGGGAGAAAGATGAGGAGGAAGAAGAGAGATAAAGGAGGTTGTTGAAAAGAGAGGGGCGGAGGAGAGATGAAGCGTGTTAGCACAGGGCGAGAACAGAGGAATAAAAAGGACCGAGGGGGGAGGAGGGCGACTAACTCCTGGGATTCTTGCTCGTCTGAGTTTTTCTTTTATCTTTTCTTTCCACTCCTTCTGCCTTTCTTTGGCTGTGCGGCGTAAAGCTCCGTGTTCAGCTTGTTTACAGACTCGCTCAGTTCTGACAGAACCTCATTATGTCAGTAAAGTGTAGTCGGACTCTCCATTCAGTGGGAACACAACACCAGACACACCCCTCACTGTCAGAGTCCCACCACACCCTCCAGGTCCTCCCAGGTGAACAAACCTCCATCGTCTCAGATCAGTTTTATTTGCTCTGACAGAACTTCCTGTAAACGACTAGTCTGAGCAAACGATGACAGACGGCTTGTTGGACTCAACTGTCCGTCAGAAAACACAATGATCCGAACAATAAACACATGGATGTGAGCTTTAGCTGATGCAAAACTCGTAAAGTTCAATATAAGAGCTTTATCTGAATGACTGAATTAGCTAAAACTGAAGTAAAATAAACAAACAAGCTAAAGCAAGCAGAACAGTAGCTCAAATGAACAGGGAAGTTCATAAAAATAGCAGAACAGGAATTAACTAAAGCAGATAAGTAGCTAAAAAGAGCAGAAAGTTTGCTAAAATGCTCAGTGGAGTAGAGATTAGGGATGCACCGATAAATCGGCCGGCCGATCGATCGGCTCCGATTTCCTTAATTTGGGGAGATCGGTGATAGGCCGATCTTTAAATGAGAAGCCGATTTTATCTACCGATTTTATCTGCCTCAGCAAAGGTTGGAAAATCCTGAAAATTTAGGGTGCATTTTGACCTTTTAACACCTGAAAATCGGTATCGGCCAAAATCGGAATCGGCAGGTCAGACTTTCTAAAAATCGGTAATCGGTGATCGGCCAGAAAATTGAAATCGGTGCATCCCTAGTAGAGATGTTGCTAAAAGAAACCAAAGTGTTGCTAGAAGGAGCCAAAGGGTTGCTAGAAAGAGCCAAAGGGTTGCTAGAAGGAGCCAAAGGGTTGCTAGAAGGAGCCAAAGGGTTGCTAGAAGGAGCCAAAGGGTTGCTAGAAGGAGCCAAAGGGTTGCTAGAAGGAGCCAAAGGGTTGCTAGAAGGAGTCGGAATGTTGCTTAAAGGAAGCCAAGTGTTGCTAAATGGAAGCGAAGTGTTGCTAAAAGGAGCCAAAGTGTTGCTAAAAGGAGCCGAAGTGTTGCTAAAAGGAGCCGGAGGGTTGCTGAAAGGAGCCAAGGGGTTGCTGAAAGGAGCCGAGGGGTTGCTGAAAGGAGCCGAGGGGTTGCTAAAAGGAGCCGAGGGGTTGCTGAAAGGAGCCGAGGGGTTGCTGAAAGGAGCCGAAGGGTTGCTGAAAGGAGCCGAAGGAGAAGAGTAGCTAAAAGGAGCCAAAGAGTAGCTAAAAGGAGCCGAAGGGTTGCTAAAAGGAGCCGAAGGGTTGCTAAAAGGAGCCGAAGGGTTGCTAAAAGGAGCCGAAGAGTTGCTAAAAGGAGCCGAAGTGTTGCTAAAAGGAGCCGAAGGGTTGCTAAAAGGAGCCGAAGGGTTGCTAAAAGAAGTACGAGTTACTAAAAGGAGCAGAAACATTACGGAAAGGAGCTGAAGATTAGTAAAAGCTAAAAAGAGTAAACCAGTAGCTAAAATGAGTAAAGTTGTAACTAAAACATTGAACTGTTAGCTGAAAGATTAAGGGGGCAAAATAACAAAAAGAAGCAAAATTACATATATCTAATGTAGCTAAAAGCTAAATGACAATGCTAGGTACAAATAGCGCAAGGCCTAAAGTCAATAAAGCACAAAGGTACAGCTAAAAGTAGAAATGTTTGGACATACTGCTTTATAGTCGTAGTTTTTATAAATAAATATTTTAGTTTAGTTTTTCTGCAGGTTGTCCAACAACACGACAACAACTGGCTCAGTGAAGTTTAGTTACGTTATTATGTGAAGAAAATATTGTCGACTCATTTTTCGTTTTGCTGAGTCATCTTCAGTTGTGTTAACAGAAGATCTCAGTGGTTGATGAAGCTCGTTTTATTGAGCTGCTGTTGTTTTTTAATGTCAGTCTGTTTTGAACGTTCCTTTAATAAATGTTGTGTAATGAGGGATTCTGATCAGAATAAGGAGTGAGCTGGTTTAGAAACTGGTGCTGCAGTTTGTGGAGGCTTGTCGATCGTTGAGCCCCACAGTGGTCCCCACGTACCGATCCGCTGCCCGTTGACTCCATCCCGATGTTTGTTCAGACGTGTCCGGCAGACTAAATCAAACAGGATTAGATGGACAGGCTGCATTAATCCTCCCGGCAGGCGAAGACTAAATCCATCACTGCGCCGGTTCTGAAAATGATATTTACACAACTCAATCAGCTCAATCAGTGGCAGAGCAAAATGAAAACCACTTCCACGCAGAAATTTAAAGAGAGGCCCGTTTCCACAGCTTTCACTGCTGGTGTCCATTTTTTGGAACAGAAAGTCGTGATGTCTTGCGTTGGAGGACAGTTATTGGTCTTTTGGGGACTTTATAGCATAAACAGAATTAAAGAGCTTACAACAACAAACCCAAACCCATCGAGGCTGCACCTTTTACACCTCCGTTTCAAAGAAACCAAACTTATCATTTAATTGAACCCCCACTGCTTATGTAATAACCAAAAATAATCCATTTAATAATCCACTTAAGCTGCTCTGTATCATTTAATGCATTTGAACCAATTCATGCCTGTTTCTTTTTTAGGAATACTAAATTTTCCCCAAGGACATAATGAGCCACCCAGATGCTGACTGCTCATCTTGTGTCTGAAATGTCCTCAATAAACAAAAATATGTGAAATTTTGTAATTGCAGGAGTGAAAGCAGAAAAGTAGGCCAAAGAGGAGAGCTTTTGGCCTCCGTTCAACTTTCCTGACACTGAATTGTGCGGCTCGCCTCGGCTCTGCTAGTTAATTATGGAAATTGCTCATTGGGTGCCTCTTATTTGGGCCGGGATCATGAAACTGGCCCAACGCAAACGTGAAACTGGTGGAAAATGAGAGCAGCGAGGACAACAAAAGTTTGTCTTGGAGTTCTGAGCAGAGAAGTCATCAGAAATATGGCAGATTGAGCAGGGAAGTGAAATAATCTGTTTTGAAATTAATATTTAGTTGTAAAAACTGTTGAGGACTCTCGCTGCCATTTTCTCCACATTGTTTCTGCTGTTTGATTAAACCTGAGCCACAAAACACCAACAATAGATGAGCTCTTGACAAATGGAGTTTCAGCTTTGAGACTGAAAGTCATTGCAATGCAAACATTCTTAAAGTCAAAGTCAAAGTCAACTTTATTGTCAGATCTGCAATATGTACAGTGCAGGACATACACAGGACCGAAATTGCGTTTCTCTCAGTCCCTCGGTGCAACAGTAAACATCTAAACATTGAAACACTGAAACATATAATAATAGACATAAGCATAAAAATAGTAAAACTAACACTGTCCTGTGTTTTTTTTTTTTTTTTTTTGCATAGTGGTATAAAAAAAGAGTATAAAAAGTATAACTAAAATAAACTAAAGGTTTCTAGCATTGACATTTGCAAAGTGGCAAAGCAGCGTATGAGTCAATGTACACAGTATATGTATGAGGTAGTAGTTGATGTTGTTGTAGAGGCAAAAAGTGGCATATGCAGTAAGGCACATTGGGCATCCCTAAATAAGACCGTTCAGAGCACACTGTATATGTACCAGCAGTGGTGTAGATATTAAAGTAGTGTAAATAAATGTAAACAGTAGTAATTACATGTAAGCAGTAGTAATAAAAGTAAACAGTATTAATAAATGTAAACAGAGAATGTAAACAGTATTATGATTATAGGCAGTGATGTAATACAGACATTAGTGCAATTATGAGAAGTAGTGCAAACTGTATGAGCACATGACCGAGAGTTTAGTGAAAACCCGTTTGGTGACACAGAGTCTAGTGTTAAAAACTTTGTGTTGAGTGATAATATGTGAGAAAGTTTTAGTGTTAAGGCAGTTCAAATGGGAGGGGAGGCAGAGCAGGCAGAGTGTTTAGCATTCTGACTGCCTGATGAACAGAGCTGTCTCTCAGTCTGCTGGTTCGAGCCTGGAGACTCCTCAGTCTCCTTCCTGATGGCAGCAGTCTGAAGCAGCTGTGTAGTGGGTGTGTGGGATCACCTGCCATGCGGTGGGCTTTCCGAGTGAGGCGTTTGCTGTGTAAGTCCTGCAGTGAGGGCAAGGAGGTGCCCACGATCTTCTCAGCTGCTCTCACAATGCGCTGGAGGCTCTTGCGGCAGGATGCAGTACATGCACCAAACCACACAGTGATGCAGCTGGTCAGGACACTTTCTATGGCACCTCTGTAGAAGGTGCTCATGATGGGGGTTGGAAGTCAATTTCTTTGTTTTGTTTTAATGTCTATGTTAAAAAAATAAAAGGTCTTGCACACTAGGTGCAGTGGATCTCCTTTAAGTTTGCAGTCACACAGTTCTACCAAAACAGTCAAACTATGCCCAAAATAGGGTGCAAAATAACCACCAATTACCAGTGAAGGACCAATAAGAGACTCCAAAGATGTGACTAGTTGACTGAAAAAAAGGCTCATTGCTACAAACATAAATAGAAATGTTCTCAAAAAGCCATGAAATGTGGTTAACAGAAAGCAAAACAGTGACAGATTATCCAAAAAAAAAGACAAAGCAACCAAAAAGAAAAGCTATAGAACTACAAAATACACAAGTAGTAAAAGTATAGTCCGTAAAAGGCAAGAGAAAACACAATTCTACTTGAAAAGCGAAACAAGGCCATTAATAAGGTAAAATAACTACAAGAAGCCATAGTGGCGCTAAAATCAGATGCAAATCCACCCCCACACCCCCCAAAAGAAAACGCACTCAGAATTTAAGATGTAGAAATTCACCAAATAATTTTAAAAGGACACAGTTCACCCACACTGAGACAAAATGAATCACAAAACAAAAACAAGATTCCTATCAACTATGGAAATCAGGGAAAACCTACAAAATGACTGACATTTTCCAGACGGGAACAACTCAGGGGGGATATGAGGGAAAAAAAAAACATTGAAAAAAATCTGGGAATTTGAGTTACCAGGTATTGATGAAAATATGATTTTCTCAGATTTTGTTGGGTTTATGTCATAATGCCAGTATTCTAGTATTACTGAGCGCGTCCACATGCATTAAGCAGGGCTATACTGTAACTGGTTTGGATTGGCCGAACTGCAACAACTGACTCCACCCACTTTCAGATAAAACCAATCCACAGTATTCTTGGGGGTGTCACTGTAGAAGCGAATGTGCATTGTACTTCCTGTCCGACACCGGAAGTGCCTTTATTCCATAGGCGGAGTATGGATCGCGGGTGTTTTTGAAAGTTATTTTCATTCATTTTATCGGAGCAAACACAGCTTTTGTTTAAACGGAACGTTTACTGAAATGTCCTACCGGGGTTCAGGTACCTGCTGTGCTGTTCGCGGCTGCACCAACAACCGGACCAAGCTAAATCTTTGGCTAAAACAACAGTGTTTTCAACACGGACCCAAAACAAAGAAAGAGTGTTCCTGCATCCTTCTCTATGGCTGTGTCTGCGCGATCAGGTAACATCTGTAATTTCTTTTTATTCAGGGAGGGTTTATTAATGAGAGTTTTGGATGATTTACTGTCTTAAAATGATATATGTCAGGCGCGACCGGTATTTTTAGCCGAGATAGCTGCTAATAAACCTTAGCCGAGAGGCCGGAGCAAACGCGTTCGCTATTTATGTATTTTTAAATTATGTCTGCGCGATCAGGTAACATCTTTTTATTCGGGGAGGGTTTATTAATGAGAGTTTTGGAAGATTTACTGTCTTAAAACGATAGATCTCAGACGCGACCGGTATTTTTAGCCGAGATAGCTGCTAATAAACCTTAGCCGAGAGGCCGGAGCAAACGCGTTCGCTATTTATGTATTTTTAAATTATGTCTGCGCGATCAGGTAACATCTTTTTATTCGGGGAGGGTTTATTAATGAGAGTTTTGGAAGATTTACTGTCTTAAAACGATAGATCTCAGACGCGACCGGTATTTTTAGCCGAGATAGCTGCTAATAAACCTTAGCCGAGAGGCCGGAGCAAACGCGTTCGCTATTTATGTATTTTTAAATTATGTCTGCGCGATCAGGTAACATCTTTTTATTCGGGGAGGGTTTATTAATGAGAGTTTTGGAAGATTTACTGTCTTAAAACGATAGATCTCAGACGCGACCGGTATTTTTAGCCGAGATAGCTGCTAATAAACCTTAGCCGAGAGGCCGGAGCAAACGCGTTCGCTATTTATGTATTTTTAAATTATGTCTGCGCGATCAGGTAACATCTGTAATTTCTTTTTATTTGTCCCTCCTCTTTTAACAAAACGAGTGGTGTTCCCACATTTTTAATGAACTAAAACAACAAAGTTTGGACTGTCTTCAACTGTATTACTCGCATGTAAACAAACGGTGTTTCCGGTCAACCGGAAGTCGTGTGCACATTTCGCGCAAAGCATCATGGGGCGTAGGAATACTGTGGATAGAATCAACATGTTTGCATCAGTCCAACCAGACTTCAACTGGACGGAGACGAAGACGTGCTTTGTCACATAACTGTCATATTTTCTTTTGAACTAATCACAGCCAAAGTAAAACAGGAAGTGACATCGAAAAGGAACTTCCTGTTTTCTGTTTATTAAAAAAATAGTATTTGAACTGACTCTTTTTCTGATAATGTCTCAAAATAAAAAGAAACATCAGATTTTTATGTCATTGTAGCAATGCTCTGTTTACAATCAGGCGTTCCCTTTTGACATCACTTCCTGTTACTGTGCATGTGATCATCTCAACAACTGTTCATCTCAGCTGCGTGAAGTCTTTTTTATTGTTGCAGTACATCGTTAATGGTATCGTTCCAAAAATGCATTATTATTTGTTATAAAAAATGATGCCACAGAGACATTAAAGTGAGACTTTGACTTAGAAGACCTAAAACTATGTAATACGAGAAGATGATAATTAATGTCAAATAAAACTAAACTATATAAAATAAGACAAAACAGCTGAGAGAAAAAAGACTGAAATAATAGCTGAATTGACCACTGGAGTCTTCCTCAGTCAAACTAGTTTTATTGGACCCCCAGGCCACCAGGGGGTGCCCAAGAGTGATTGAATTAACCCTCAAAACAAGATACAGTAATGTACAAATCTGCTTTAGTCATCGTATAAACAAATTCCACATCGTTAGATCGTTGCGTTCTAATCATTTTTATGCATATTTTCTGTTCAGGACCCCAAACAACTTTTCGTCAGCTTTGACAGCCAAAAATAATGTAAAAAATAATAAACAAAGTGACGACGGACACAAGCCAAACATCTCAACTTCATCAGGATGAAGTCTCCATTTACCCACAACATTACAAAACACGAGCTCAGTTTTTCAGGATTGCTAGCTTTCCCTGCTGGTGTCAGTTGTGTTGTTGCACCAAACAATAGAATAAAAAGTTTTTTTATGAAGAGAAAGCTCTGATGGTGGAGGCATCTTAGAGAGAACCCTCCCTGTTCTTATTTTTGAACACGTTAGCTCAGTGAGCAGACATTAGGGAGTAATTAGCCTCCTGCTGCCGGTTCTGGTGCTGGAACTCTGTTTGATTAATGGATCTGTCAGCGATCAGAGCAGGACTGATCCACCTCGCTGTCTGCAGTCAGAATGACATTAAAAGGGCTTCTCTTCATTAAGATCCTTTCATTGAGTCCGCCTTTTAGTTTGGACGTTTTTTTTAATCTCACTAACATGAACTTTATTTTGTTTTTTATAAAACTTGTGAACGTTTTTGTAAAGATTTGGACAATATTTGTTTGTCACCAGTAAAATACCTTCAAAGGACAAAAGGATGGTTTAATCTCAAGAGCTGCTCATATAGGTTCGGTTAATTAAAAAAAAAATTTTTTTTTTTTTTTTAGAATATTCTGTATTCAATTAAAAACCTCAGATTTAATTAAATAAAATACTGTATAACGAAAAAGCAATGACCGGCGCTAACAATTCATCCATGAAATCAACTCCAGTCTTTAAAAAAGTAGTAAGAATTCATACAAATGCTCTTTCATAAACCTTTTAATTGCCGTTCCCACTGATATTCCCAGCAGGAATATCATGTTTCTTTTGGTAGGCTGCACAGGAAATGCTACAGCAGACTGCTGCCGCTGTTTTTTATTTTAATTTTTTTATACAAATCATTGAGTTCTGTGTAACAAATGGTTATTGAAGGGATGCATGTCACCCTCCACCTTTCATACCCAAGTCCTAAACGTTACACATCCAACTACCATTCTTTTTGTTGGCTAAGGTGGATTTACTGCGGTGGCCATATTGAACTGATTTGGCCATAAATGGTAATACGTTGTAGGTGCACATTCAGTATTACTTTGAGTTACTTTTAGAGACAACCAGATTCAAGATGGCCACCACAGCTAATCCAACACAAAGAATTTCCACAATTTCACAAAAATCGAGATGGAACTCGGAGTGGTAGCAACGGAGTGTCATCTCCAACTCAGTGGTTCAATAGATATTTTGCTAACAGACTTTATTTTAACAGTTAACGCCAAAGTTTGTTGCATGTTGGTTAGCACTCAGATGATCTGCTTAGGATGACTGCCAGCTATTACCAAGCTAAATTTTAGCTCAGTAGCTGTGGCAGTCCTCTTGAATTGCGTTGACTCAAAGTTAATCAGATGTTCATCCCGAGAGTTTTGTTGAAATTTTTAACTGGTTTGAGATATTTCGCTAACAGACTGAAAACAACACACAGACAAAAAGACATCAGTTCACTTCTAGTGGCGGGTGATGATAACCACATATCGTGAAATAACAGTGGTGGAAAGGTTTATACAAGCCCAAAACCAGAAAAGTTGGCACGTTGTGGAAATCGCAAATAAAAACAGAATACAATGACTTGCAAATCTTTTTCAACCTATATTCAATTGAACACACTGCAAAGACCACATACTTAACGTTCGAACTGGTAAACTTTGTTATTTTTTGCAATTATTAGCTCATTTGGAATTTGATGCCTGCAACATGTTTCAAAAAAGCTGGCACAAGTGACAAAGAAGACAGAGAAATTTGAGGAATGCTCATCAAACACTTATTTGGAATATCCCACAGGTGAACATGCAAATTGGGAACAGGTGGGTGCCATGATTGGGTATAAAAGCAGCTTCCTTGACATGCTCAGTCATCCACATAGAAGGATGGGGCGAGGGTCACCACTCTGTGAACAAATGCGTGGGCAAATTGTCGAACAGTTCAAGAACAACTTTTCTCAACGAGCTATTGCAAGGAATTTAGGAATTTCACCATCTACGGTCCGTAATATCATCAAAAGGTTCAGAGAATCTGGAGAAATCACTACACGTAAGGGGCAAGGCCGAAAACCAACATTGAATGCCCGTGACCTTCGATCCCTCAGGCGGTACTGCATCAAAAACCGACATCAGTGTGTAAAAGATATCACCACATGGGCTCAGGAATACTTCAGAAAACCACTGTCAGTAACTACAGTTCGTCGCTACATCTGTAAGTGCAAGTTAAAGCTCTACTATGCAAAGCAAAAGCCATTCATCAACAAGATCCAGAAACGCCGCCGGCTTTGCTGGGCCCGAGCTCATCTGAGATGGACTGATGCAAAGTGGAAAAGTGTTCTGTGGTCTGATGAGTCCACATTTCAAATTGTCTTTGGAAACTGTGGACGTCGTGTCTTACGGACCAAAGAGGAAAAGAACCATCAGGACTGTTATAGGCGCAAAGTTCAAAAGCCAGCATCTGTGATGGTATGGGGGTGCATTAGTGCCCAAGGCATGGGTAACTTACACATCTGTGAAGGCACCATTAATGCTGAAAGGTACATACAGGTTTTGGAGCAACATATGCTGCCATCCAAGCGACGTCTTTTTCATGGACGCCCCAGCTTATTTCAGCAAGACAATGCCAAGCCACATTCTGCACGTGTTACAACAGCGTGGCTTCGTAGCAAAAGAGTGCGGGTCCTCCCCTGGCCTGCCTGCAGTCCAGACCTGTCCCCCATTGAAAATGTGTGGCGCATTATGAAACGTAAAATACGACAACGGAGACCCCGGACTGTTGAACAACTTAAGCTGTACATCAAGCAAGAATGGGGAAGAATTCCACCTGAAAAGCTTCAAAAATTGGTCTCCTCAGTTCCCAAACGTTTACTGAGTGTTGTTAAAAGGAAAGGCGATGTAACACAGTGGTAAATATGTCCCTGTGCCAACTTTTTTGCAATGTGTTGCTGCCATTGAATTCTAAGTTAATGGTTATTTGCAAAACAAAATAAAGTTTCTCCGTTCGAACATTAAATATATTGTCTTTGCATTCTATTCAGTTGAATATGGGTTGAAAAAGATTTGCAAGTCATTGTATTCTGTTTTTATTTGCGATTTGCACAACGTGCCAACTTTTCTGGTTTTGGGCTTGTAAAACAGCCTATAGATGATAATAACCACACACTGTGAAATCAGTGGTGGTGTAAAGGTTTATAAAGCAGCAAATACATAGACTATAATAACCCCAATTTTGAAATTAACCATGGTGGAAAGGTTTATAAAACAGACTATAGATTATAATAACCACATCATGAAATAACAAGGGTGGAAAGGTTAACAGCCTGTAGATGATAACCATATATTGTGAAATTAACAGTGTTAGAAAGGTTGATAAAACATCCTATGGATTATAACCACATATGAAATTAACGGTGGTGGAAAGGTTTATAAAACATCCTATAGATTATAATAACCACATCATGAAATAACAAGGGTGGAAAGGTTAACAGCCTGTAGATGATAACCATATATTGTAAAATTAACGGTGTTAGAAAGGTTTATAAAACATCCTATAGATTATAACCACATATGAAATTAACGGTGGTGGAAAGGTTTATAAAACATCCTATAGATAATAGCCACATATCATGAAATTAAGGTGGTGGAAAGGTTTTTAAAACATCCTATAACCACATATCATGAAATTAACGGTGGTGGAAAGGCTTATAAAACATCCTATAGATAATAACCACATATCATGAAATTAACGGTGGTGTAAAGGTTTATAAAACATCCTATAGATAATAACCACATATCATGAAATTAAGGTGGTGGAAAGGTTTATAAAACATCCTATAGATAATAACCACATCATGAAATTAACAGTGTTGGAAAGGTTTATAAAACATCCTATAGATAATAATCACATATCATGAAATTAAGGTGGCGGAAAGGTTTTTAAAACATCCTATAGAAAATAACCACATCTCATGAAATTAAGGTGGCGGAAAGGTCTATAAAACATCTTGGGAATTTGATAACCACATATCATGGAATTAACAGTGTTGGAAAGGTTTATAAAACATACTATAGATAATAATAACCACATATCCTGAAATTAACGGTGTTGTAAAGGTTTTTAAACCATCCTATAGAAAATAACCACATCTCATGAAATTAAGGTGGTGGAGAGGTTTATAAAACATCCTATAGATAATAACCACATCATGAAATTAACAGTGTTGGAAAGGTTTATAAAACATCCTATAGATAATAACCACATATCATGAAATTAAGGTGGCGGAAAGGTTTTTAAAACATCCTATAGAAAATAACCACATATCATGAAATTAAGGTGGAGGAAAGGTTTATAAAACATCTTGGGAATTTGATAACCACATATCATGGAATTAACAGTGTTGGAAAGGTTTGTAAAACATACTATAGATAATAATAACCACATATCATGGAATTAACAGTGTTGGAAAGGTTTATAAAGCATCCTATAGATAATAATCACATATCATGAAATTAACGGTGGTGGAAAGGTTTATAAAACATCCTATAAATAATAACCACATATCATGAAATTAAGGTGGCGGAAAGGTTTTTAAAACACCCCATAGATAATAACCACATATCATGAAATTAACTGTGGTGGAAAGGTTTATAAAACATCCTATAGATAATAACCACATATCATGAAATTAATGGTGGTGTAAAGGTTTATAAAACATACTATAGATAAATAATAATAACCACATCATGAAATTAACGAGGGTGTAAAGGTTTATAAAACATCCTATAGATAATAACCACATATCATGAAATTAACGGTGGTGTAAAGGTTTATAAAACATACTATAGATAATAATAACCACATATCATGAAATTAACGGGGGTGTAAAGGTTTATAAAACATCCTGGGAATTTGATAACCACATATCATGAAATTAAAAGTGTTGGAAAGGTTTATAAAACACCCTATAGACAATAACCACATATCATGAAATTAATAGTGTTGGAAAGGTTTATAAAACATCATATAGATAATAATCACATATCATGAAATTAACAGTGTTGGAAAGGTTTATAAAACAGCTTGTAGACGATAGAGGACGTATTCTGGTAGAACCGTCCGTAAACCTTCTCTTGTCCTGCCCTTAACTTCTGATCCGCTCAAGATAATGTAACAAAACTTGATACACAGATGCATTATCCCTAGACAGAGTGTCACATACATGTTTTATCACCCCAGTTTCAATGTCATTGTCACAAATCAATGTCAAACTTTATATAGGGCCTGGGGAAAAAACAAACAAACAACAAAACAGGTCTCTTGTAAATGAGTCCTCGAGGCTCAATAGGATTAACCTGCCTAAATAAAGGTTGAATGAATGCTATAGATTGCTGTAAAGCAGTTTAGTAGTTTGTTGACAAGCGTGTAATGTCAGAGTCAGAGTCAGAGTCAGAGAGAATTTATTGTCATTTGCACCGCATGTAGTACATGTGTTGAAAACGAGATTATGTACACAGGGTCCCAGTTACATCCAACAACAAATGCAAGAGAAAAACAATAATAACATCTAGGATTAACTAAGAGAGACATCAGCTAGTAATACACTAAGCCCTAATGTAGTAGAAAAACATCATTATAAACAGCAGCACGAACATGAGCAGATGGTCACAGATGAACGCAGCAACAAGAAACAGATCAGTATCAGTATGATGTGACATTTTGCAGTGTTTATTCTTATTATTTATTTATTCATGAGTCTGACAGCCTCAGGGTAGAAGCTGTTTCTCAGTCTAGTGGTTCTACATTTGATGCTCCTCAACCTCCGTCCCGAGGGGAGTGGTGCAAAGAGTGAGTGTGCTGGGTGAGTGAGGTCTTTCATGATGCAGGTGGCTCTTTTTCTGCATCTGGAGGTGTAAATGTCTGTGATGGTGGGGAGACTGACTCCCACAGACTTCTGTGCAGCCTTCACCACTCTCTGCAGAGCTTTTCTCTCTGCAACTGTGCAGCCTCCATGCCACACGTTGATGCTGGAGCACAGGACGCTCTCCACTGCACACCTGTAGAACGAGGTGAGGACTGGGCTTCTCAGACCGGCTCGTCTCAGCCGTCTGAGGAAGTAGAGTCTCTGATGACCTTTCTTGATCAGGCTGGTGGTGTTGTTGCTCCAGCTGAGGTTATCATTCATGTGTACACCCAGGTATTTGTAGCTGGAGACCACCTCCACCGCAGATCCACCTATATACAGTGGGGTGTGGGTGTGTTTGTTCCTTCTGAAGTCCACAATCATCTCCTTCGTCTTCTTCACATTCATGTGAAGGTTGTTCTCTTTGCACCAGCTCTCCAGATGTTCCACCTCCTGTCTGTAGCTGGATTCATCATTATCTGTGATGCATCCCACCACAGCTGTATCATCTGCAAACTTAACAATATGACAGCCTGGATGTGTGGCTGTACAATCATATGTGAGCAGAGTGAACAGAAGAGGGCTCAGCACACATCCCTGAGGAGAGCCAGTGCTGAGGGTGATGGTGGAGGAGGAGAAGTTGTGGATCTTCACGGACTGTGGTCTGTCTGTTAAGAAGTCTAAGACCCAGTTACAAATAGAGGGGCTTAGTCCAAGTGTGGATAGTTTGTCTATCAGAGTTTGGGGGATCATGGTGTTGAAGGCAGATGTGAAGTCCACAAAGAGCAGACGCACGTATGAGTCCTTCTGATCCAGGTGGGTGAGAGCAGTGTGGACCACGGAGGAGATGGCGTCCTCTGTTGATCGGTTCTCACGGTATGCATATTGATGAGGGTCCTCATTGATGTTGACGGCTGTCTTGATGTGGGACATGACCAGTTTCTCAAAACATTTAGCGACTATCGGGGTGAGAGCCACCGGTCTGTAGTCATTCAGACCAGTCACTGTGGAGCTTTTTGGGACTGGGATGATGGTGGCGGTCTTCAGGCAGGTGGGAACTGACTCCAGTGCAAGTGAGGTGGTGAAGATGTCAGCCAGCACCTCACAGAGCTGGTCCGCACATTCCTTCAGAACTTTCCCTGGGATGTTGTCTGGACCCGTAGCTTTATGAGGGTTGATCCTTCTGAGACTGCCTCTCACTTCTGCTGCGGTCACTTTGAGGTGCTCCTCGTCTGGTGATGAGGTGAGTCTGGTGCTAGTTGGTCTGTTTGGATCATCAAAACGTGCATAAAACTTATTGAGGGCATCAGGCAGGGATGGGTCCCTGGGGCATTGTTTGCTTTTGCCCTTGTAGTCTGTTAAGCATTTGATGCCCTGCCACATGCTCCTAGGATCATGTGAGGTGAACTGTCCCTCGATCCTCTGTGCATACGCGGCTTTGGCCTTCTTTATGCCATCATCCAGTTCTCTCCTGCACTTTCTCAACTCCTCAGTATCTTTAGACTTGAATGCAGTGTCCCTGGCTGCCAGCAGGGTGCGGACATCCTTATTTAGCCAGGGTTTTTGATTGGGGTAAAATTTAACACACTTTCTTATGGATACATTTTCAGCACATGTACTGATGTAACCCAGGACAGAGGAAGCATAAAGCTCCAGGTCAATTGAATTTCCATTCGTAGCTGCCTCTTTGAAGACAGACCAGTTTGTGTTTTCAAAGCAGTCTCTTAGCATGGGGGAACTATCTTGGCGCCACGATGTTATCACTCTTTGTTCTGGCATCGAACGTCGGAGTGGGGGGAGCTGTCTAGGGACCAATAGCAGGGAGCGATGGTCGGAAGCCCCGATCGGTGGGCGTGGCTTCGCCGTGTACGCCCCCTTCACATTCGTGTAGACCTGGTCTAATGTCTTATTTCCTCGTGTTTCTGTGAAAACGTGCTGATTGAAGGTTGGAAGGATGGCACGTAAATCCACGTGATTGAAGTCCCCGGAAACAATGAAAAACCCCTCAGGATATTTACACTGCAGCGAGGTGAGTAACTCATGAATTTCTTCCTGGGCGACTTTAGCATTAGCATCGGGGGGTATGTAAACATTGCTTATTATTATCGCTGAATAGTCGCGGGGAAGATAATGTGGCCGACATCTTATTGTTAAAAGCTCCACAGCAGCTGAGCAGATCCTGCTGATAACGGCACAGTTCGTGCACCAGTCTTTGTTAACGTAAATGCAGACACCTCCACCTCGCGTTTTCCCCGTAGTCTCGATGCACCGGTCCGTTCTGAAAAATAGTTTATTATCCAACTCGTAAACAGAGTCAGGAGTGTCTTCATTGATCCATGTTTCCGTGAGACAAAGCACCGAACATCTCCTCATCTCCTCCGACGTTGTTACTCTCAGACGAAGCAGGTCCATCTTGTTGTCGAGCGAACGCACATTGGACAGAAATAAAGCCGGCATCGGGGGTTTACCGGTTTTAGCGTCTGCTCGTAGTCTCGTCATGATTCCTGCTCGACAGCCACGTTTTTTCCCTCGAGAGCACCGCTTTCTTTTCTTTCCTCCGCGCATCTGCTTCCAGAAAGATGATCTAAGCAGATCCAATCTTCCGAGCTCTGATTTGAGTTCGTTGCTGATTTCAGCTGTGCCTTGTGGTAAATCCGCTCCAATTCTCAACAGCTCAGTTCGGCTATAATTCACCCGCAAAAAACGCGCAGAGTCAGGTACAAAAACATTATTAAAACTACTAAAAACTGGGGATGTTCTGGAAGCCCATGAAGCTGCTACTGGTCTGAGCGCGGCCATCTTGGTAAATGTGCTGTATGCGGTGCTCTTATTTACTTTTATTTGGTTTAAATTGGTGTCCTGAACACTAAATGTTGCTTTTAGTGCAAATACTTGTTCTTTTTTTAATTTTTATTTTTTTTATACATACTGTATTCAGCACTGAGCTGATGTCAGTGCCATAAAACTTTTAATTGAGTTTTTTTGGGGGTATCTTACCAACTTGTCGATGTTCTTCAGTTTTTTTCTGCCTCTGAAGTGTCCAAATGACAAAAACATCAAAGCTCTGACAAGCAAAGAAAAAATCTTCTTATCAGTTTATTCTCTAGATATTTGTCTTGTTTCCATCCGTCACTCTCCCTCCCTCTTTTCCAGAGATTATTGCTCTCCGTCTGCCTGTCAACGACGTCGGCGATAAGAAATGGCAGCCGTATCAGTCGAACAGAATGTTCGGTGTCGTGTCACTTCGGCGTTGGCGTGGTTCTCTTGTCATTTCGTCATCGTTAAATTCAGGAGGATCGTCCGCAGAGCTCAGTCACACCGATCTCTGCGCCTTCGCTCACAGACAAATAAAGACACGTTTGATCAGATAAGTCGAGCGGCTCCCGTCGCCGAGGCCCAGACGGGCTCCGTGAAACCACTCGTGACCTTTGACCTCCCTCATGTCATTTCCGATTCCCAACTGCGCAGGACGGTTCACTTTCCCTCCATCTGACTCCCTAACTTTAATCGTTTTGGGGCATCCTGCAGGAAAATTAAAACAAAGCTCCTCTGCAGAGGCGTTTGGGTTCAAAGCCGCTCGTTTCGCCCTTCGAGGGGAGAGGAGTTGTCGGTTGAAAGCCGTGCATTCGGATTCTGACGGCTCACCTGCTTTATCAGATACATCTCTGCAGAGCTGTTCAGTGGAAAACAACAAAAACAGATTCTCTCTTCTGCTAGGAAGCTCTGCTCTTTTTTGCACCTTTTAAAGAAGGTGATGGCTTGTTTAATATATTCTGCTTTTAAATCTGACACATCCAAACAACAAATACAGCCCCGCTTATTGACTGAAATAACGTGTGTGTGTGTGTGTGTTTACAAACCATTTGGGACACGCAATTTCAAATCAGAAAATACAATTTATGGCGCGTCAGGTAAAAATGCTAGTCTTTTATGCGTTACTTTAAAGAATGCTGCTTTTTAATAGTTCATACTGTTTTATTGTCACGTCACTTTACATCTGGTCATGATTGCAGGTTATCGTTACAAAATACTGTTTTGGAGCTCCTAGGTATGTTTCTGTGTGAACTCGGGACTAAAATGATTAGAAATAACTTCTGTATATTATCAAAATATCATTTTTGTGTGATCAGCCTTTCAAGATTTGTTATTCTTGTTGAGGATTAATGCCAATAACTGATATACTGTAATGGCTCATTTTTTTTAGCTTGGTCCCCAAGAATCTAAGTAAAATGCTATTTTTAAACCTGTTTTAACACCTGAAGTCTTGAAACAGTCTTCCTGACGTGCATAACATTTTCTATCCTCCACTATTCACTGTAAAATTATCGAGTGTGTTGCATAAATAAAAAATAAACAAAATAATCAAGCTTCCTGTTCATTTAAACAGTCACGTATGGTGAAGGTCTAATTAGCGTTGACCACAGCAGCTTTTATTTATTTTTGCAAAGAGTTCAGACAAATGATGCATTTCATTAATGACAACAAAGATAACACTACTAACACTGAAATATTTCACCTCTATGTTAGATTTATTGTTCTGGATAAAGTTATACAAGACAATAGCCTATGCTAGGTTATCTAAATGTTAGCTTGCTAGCTTGTTAGCCACATAGTTAATGACAAGTGGGTTGGAACGCAATTTCAATCCTGTGTATGTCCTGTACATATTGCAGTTCTGACAATAAAGTTGACTTTGACTTTGACTTTGGAGGATTGAAGCTAATTTATTATTAATTTTTTTATTTTATTTTACAAATCAGTTAAAATAAACTCACCATGCTCTGTTCAGTAAAATACACCACACAGAATTGCTCCCTGCTTCGGCTGCACTGAAAGTGAAAATTAAAGTGAACGGCCATGACTTGAAAGTAGTCTTCATGTACCCTCTGCTGGATACATTGTACAATTACGTACACCTTTTGCAAGGAAGAACACTGCTTGTTCCCAGTGTTTATGTTGACGCATAATGAGACAATTATCACTGATGCAATATATCTATCAATATATATATTTAGTTTGTAGCAGGTCGCTTTCGTAAATGAGCCCTCGAAGCTCAATAAGATTTACCTGACCAAATAAAGGTTGAATGAATGAATGAATATCCCAAAGCGTCTATATTGGCCTAAAATATCGACCCTACCAATATATCAGTTGGACTCTACTTAAAACCTTTTTTTTATCCAGGAAGGCTTTTAATACCTTAGAGCGGTCTGGCATTTTTGTATTAGTATATTGTTTTTCAACTTTTGTACTGTGAATCATTTTATGCACCTTTTGGCTGTCCGATAGGATTCTGTAAATAAATGCTGATTGTAGGGATGCACAATATTATCGGCATGGTAATGGTATCGGCCGATATTAGCGTTAAAGTTCAATATCGGACATTCCATTAAAATAACTTACCGATTTAAATGCGCTGTTTTTACCTGCAGCGGCAGCACAACGCGATGATGTCACGTGCACCTACCCAATCTCACGGTGGAGAGGAAAATTCAAAATGTCGGCGGTGTGGAAGTTTTATTGTTCGTTGGTGAGGATGTTGGATTCAGAAGATTTATGGACTACGTTGAGCCTCGCCACATCGTCCACCGTCTGAGATATTTTTCCAATGTAGCCTCACCCGATTTACAAGCCGTAATTTCCAACGTCTTTCAGAAGCTAATAGTCTATAGCACGACTTGTTGGGTGAGTTTTACCACAGACATTTGGACGTCGTGTTAGCCCCGTTAGCATGATTAGTCTTACGGCACAATGGATAAACAAAAACTTTGATCTTAAAATGTCTGTCCTTCATGCACAGGAGTGCAGAGGATCCCACACTGCAGCTAGGAACCTGGAACAAGCCTCCACAAGTGAGACATTATCACAGGTGACTGATGCTAATAAATATCATTTAACACTTTTCATTTAATATAAGTTAAAGTGCTATGCATATCATATGGCTGTTACTGAATATATGTCACCAGCTCTTACAGCTGTTGCACAATTTTTGTAGCAAATAAGTCTAAATAAGAGAGTTATGTTCTGACAAAGGAAAGTATATATCGTATCTGTTTCGGAATCGGTTATCGGCCAAATAAGTTTTAACATATTGGATATTGGCTAAAAATCCATCGTGCATCCCTAGCTGATTGATTATTTTTCAAGTTACCTTCAGTTGCACCTCACAAAATGAATCCGACAAACAGGGTGAGGGTTTATTTCAATTCCCCACTTCACTCTGCTACAGGAGACAAGAACAACTAAATCTGTAGATTTTACAGATATTGATCTACCATTTGGTGTGGTAGTAGCTGAGAGTCATCTCTACTAATACTTTGTACACAAACCATTGCATCGGGTGCCTTTTGTTGCGTCATCTCATTTACTTTTTTATTTATTGTATCTTTTGTCAAATTCTCTCGTTTTGTTTCCTCCTTTCACTCGCTGTCCTCGTCGTTGATGAGCAGTAGTTTGTTTTGACCAACTGTAGTTTATTTTCAGTGTTTTTATGCTAACATCTGTAACAAGAAGCTTGTTTTCTTGAATCACCACTCCAGCTTCACCTCCATGTTCAAATTCACTGTGAACTGTCTTCAGACTGGTCTTGTTGATCAGCGTTACGCATGGTTTCTGTCCCAGTTGATTCCAAAATTTGATCACCAATCCTCTTCTGTAGCCCAGAGTTTAGCAAGACTTTTTTTTTTAAATCAGTTTTGAGCAACATCTTTGACATTTTTTTTACTCAGCACTCATGATCCTCCCAGCTACAGTTCTGAATTTAGAAAGCAGGACTTTATTTTCGGTCTTGGCCATTAAAAGATCTCGCAGAGCGTTTATAATCTGAATCCTGTGAGGGCTGCTGTAAACGTCTTGTCACCGTGACGTCGCCTCTGAGCATCTCCGCGCTCCCGGTGTTTCTGCAGCGCCGCTTTTCTTGGCTCCAAACCAGCGCTGCTCTGGTGGAAACGAGTTGACGCTCTGGCTCCGAACCAAAACGGGAACCGTTTCCGAAGCAAAGAGGAGTGCGCCTGTTTGCTGGCTGGTATTTTATTATTTTTATTCCCATCAGGATCAAGGCAGTGGATCAAAACAGCTACGCTGGCAACATCAGAACCGAATCTATGAGATGAGAGATCAGCTGAAACTGTGAAACGGAGATAATCAGCTGAAGTTTTTCCACTTATCAGTGCCTTAAAAGTCCCCCGTCTTCATATGGGGTTTAAAAGTACTCTGGTTTATCTTGAGTATTAAAATCAAAAGATAAGTTAGTTTGGATGCTTTGGTAGGAAAAGTACTGTATTTTCCGGAATATAGGTTGCGGCTTTTTGTCTGTTTTGCATGACCTATATTTAGGTGCGACCTATTTGTGGCTTTTTATCACTTTCGGCCACTAACGTTCTAAAATAAGCTGATTTGTAATCATTTATTAACAAACATTAAACAGAGACACACTAACATATATACTCGGCTAACAAATATTTATAGGTGCGACCTATTTTCAGGTGCGACCCGTATATGGATTTTTCCAAATTTTTTGCAATAATTGGACAATGCGACCTATATTCCGGTGCGACCTATATTCCAGAAAATACGGTATTAAAAAAGTTGCTCCGTTCTGCTCAAAACTCGCTCATTTATCCAGCGAGCCTTACAAGGACAGGCTCACGCTCCGAATCGAAAACATTCATAAAACTGACGCTTCATTTTTTATTTTCTAAACTGAACGCCACAAAGATCAGTTTCCCTGGTTAATGTGCACAGAAAGGTTCTCTGCTGCTTTTTAAAAACAGAAATGTTTGGTGACTGGGACAGCAGCTGCAAAAAACACACTTCTCACACAACGTGGGAGCTCAGGCGGAACAAAGCAGCTAAACTGGTTTTATTAACGGGTTTTTAATAAAAATACACTTTTATCTTTCTCACTTAGTGGTTTCAAGTAAAAATGTGAGTCATGAATGGAGATAATCACTTCTTTGTATCTCCCAAAAGTCTGTTAGTGTGTCAAACGTGTCGGCGCCACCTGCACTCACTATAGTGTCAGCAAAAAATCTCATGAGCCACTAGATGAGTTTTAACGAAACTCAAGTATTTATTTGTTGTGCATCTACAACGTAGGACTTTTGCTTTCAACGTGGTCGTCGCAGCGTTGGCATAAACAGAAACGGTCATAATCGGATCAGTTTTACAGATGTTGAGTTAAAATGTGGTGTGCTAGTAGCTGATTGCAACACATATACAGGTTATACTCCATGAAGTCTAAGGCTACATTCAAACTGCACACATGTGACCCAACCCCTTTTTTTTTTACCACCATGTTGGATTTTTCAAGACAGTTTGAACATAACCGATCTGATTCTTTCAAATCTCTTTCAGACGTGGGACTGAATTGGATTAACGTCCGATGTTTTTCAGTCTGAATGCACTTGTCACATTTCAGTCGACTTTTACATCAGTGAGGTTGGGGTGAGCCGATCGATCCAAGTATTAATATTAATACAAGCAATGTGCAGTTTAAATCTTGAAACTCTGCAGGTCTTCATCTACAGAACACAAGTCCTGCAGCTTTGTCTTTGTTCTTTTAATTCCCCGTGTCCTGAGTGGCTGAGAAGCTACAGCAACGCTAACGTTGGTGTCGGACCACATCAGTACAAACGTGATGGATCGATACTTGAGTTTGTTCGTACCACGGATGAGCACAGTTCTCTTAATTCGTTAACAGCCAATAGCGGAACAAATTTTTTTCTTTAGCAGATTAGCATTTTTGCTAACTTTGAAAAACTGTTAGCGCAATTAGCTTCCGTTAGATTTAGTTTTTGGGAACTTTAAGTCTGCCAACAAAATTCACAGACTTGTTCCTGCTTGCTGTGGGCGTGTCTCGAAGAACCCGTTATGCCAGTGGCTTGCTACGTGTAGAAGTGACGAGGCGTGATTAGTCGACGCTGCAGAGGAAAGCTGAAGGTATGCTATTAGCTTATAACGTGGACACGTGACATGTTTAGTATTAGCTAAACAATATTTTTAGTTGGCGTAGTGTGTCTTAGCGAACTAACTTTTTGGTTAGCTGTGCCCAACAAAGAACACCGCTGCATCGGAGGAGCCGTCCATTGGCAAGAGTAAATACAAACACTGGACCAAACAGTTTTGTCAGTTGATAGTTGAATCGGTTCTGATTGCACAAGAACTTCAGCATCTCACATGCGCAGCATCCATATTTACTCCCTTAAACTCGGCGCTCTGAGAGCAACATCACAAGTCGTTTCAGGACCGGAAACGGTTCAAACTGGATCCTGACGGTCACGTGTTGTTGTCACACCTGCTGTGTGAATGTTCTCAGTTTAAAACAACAAAGTTCATGCTCAGTCATCCAGGTACCTAATCCAATAATTCTCAGTCAGGTCATCTGGACAGTTTCTTTTTTTTATGGAGATATTTCGCCCTCTATCCGGAGGGCTTCATCAGTCAGAGGAGTTCCAGTAAACTGTTACACACCTTAAGTGGACCAACCAGTTTGCTGGAGCCAAGATGACCATGATTTGGTACCTGGATGATTGAGCATGAACTTTGTTGCTTTGAACCACTTCGGCTGTGGCTGCCTGCCTGGGAGGAGTCAACGAGGGAGAGGACGGCCCCCAGAAACCATCTTGGCTCCAGCAAACTTAGTTTAAAAACTCTTTAATACTTTTTTGTGTCAATCCTGTCCGTTAGCAAAATATCATAAACCAGTAACCATCAGCTTTTCGTCTTTGAATAACTTTAAAAGTTGAACTGGTTCGAGATGGCCACCACAGCTAATTGATTTCAGAAAAAAAAACAAAAACCTATGCCTCATTTAATTTCACAGATATGGTCCTACATTTGGTATGGCAGTAGCTGAGCATCATCCCAATCACATCTTCTGAGCACTAACCAGAGCTTTCAAGATTAGGTTTCATTGTTTCAGCCAAAATGGTCATAATTGTGACATTTTTTTAACAAAAGATGATTTTGATTTAAAACTTGGGTGTGAAGGGCGGTGGGTGATAATGCACCACGTCTTTAAACGCCGTGCCTTCATAAAGGTGACCACAAAAGACCAAAGCGTTGTTGGCTTTTCTTCAATTAATCTATTTATATACTCGTTTACGTCACTGTGATCAGATGCAACCCCACATTTGTTCATCTTAAATCTAAAATCACTAAAGTTAAGACCGAGTTCAGGTAAAGTGATTTATGCTCTGAGGTCACGTTACAAACACTAACTCGAGCTGTTAATAGCAGAAAGCGAGAGTCACTTTCCTCCCATCCCGAGGTCGTGACCTCCTGGGAAAAAGTCCTTCGCCTCAGCAGGAAAGGAAGTGGCTGTTCAGGAAATGAGCCTTGATCCTTGTCTGGGCAGAAAACGAGAGGAATGTGACGCTTGCTTGAACCCGATCCTTTTCCAGATCCGAGTTATAAAAAACAGTCGTGAACCCCGGCGCTCCTCCGCATGAACGCGTCCTATCAAAAGAATAGGTTTAAATTCACAAAGACAACCGGGGCAGAAAACATCCAGCTTATCATCTTCTTATCCCTTGTTGCATCTTCATGCTCGGCTCAGTTCCCTGCAGGGATAACCTGGGAGGAGGAGGGAGGGGCTTCTGAGAACAACCAGGTGAGAGGTTTAAAAAAAAAAAATAGGCCAAAGAAAAATGAGCTGGAATTCAACTCAGAAGTGAACAAGTGTGAAAACTGGAAAGATATGAGACGAAAAGACGAGGTGAAGGCGGCGGCGGCGGCGAAGACAAAGGTGATGAAAAGTAAATGAAATGAGGACACCTCTGGGACGTGAGATGAAACCAACGTTCAGGGCGGCTGTTCTTTTATTAAAAAACATGTGAGACCCGCGCTTGATTTGATGAAATGTACCGTTTGATTGATTTACTGTAGTCGATCGTTTGTTCTGTAGATTCTTTGATTTCTCTGTGCTCCGTCCACCTCGTGAATTCTGTTTCAGAGGATTTTTTTTCTCCTCCTAAGGCAGTGAATTAAATTAAACTGAGCCGCTTCTGTTGCAAGACAACGGCAGTAACTGTATTTGTGGAGCTCTTTTAAAGCTCCTGAAGCAGACGTTTGATTTTTTGGTGTGTTCCAGTCCTTGATAAGCATCTTCTCAATAACGCCGAGAACATTATTGCCTTGAGTGGTACATTTTTAAGTAAAGATCAATCTGTTAGCTTCCAGAGTACGTGTTGGGGATGACTCTCAGCTACTCCAATACAAAACATTTAGCTCAATATCTTTAAAAGACTGTTTCTGTCGGAGCTAATACAAAATAGTTTTAGAGCTCTTAACTTATGGAAAGGCTGAGACGCTTGCAATACAATTAAGCCATGTTCAAGATGCCCGCAACAGAATTAAAAACGGTTTGAAATGAAATGCCTGTGACAAGATTGGAAAAGGTTTGAAACGTGTTTTTGACAAGGTTTAAGATGTTTTCAAGACACTAAAGGTAAAACTGAAAGGGTTTGAGATGCGTACGACAGTTTGAGACTCGTTTGAAAAAACTCCATTGAAGCGCCCTCAACCAAGTCACCTTAAGAACGGTTCGAGTTGTGTACGTGGCGAGGTTTGAGGTGGCTTTGAGACGCACATGACAAAGTAAAAAAGGTTTTAGGAGGATTTTGAGATGTCCATAACTAAATTTAGAAGGGTTCAAAGGCACCCGCAACTAGACTAGGCCTGTCGCGATGTGAAAATTATCGACCTCATTTTCATTTATCGGCTTTATCGTTTCTTCATCTCTTTCTACTGAAGACACTGGATGACGAAAAGCTCAACTCCGGTGCTCTTTCTCTTTTCTCTTTAAAATCCATTTTTGTCGTCCAAATTCATGTTTTTGAATCGTTAAAAGCAGCTATGCTGAGAAGCTAAGCTAAAAGGCCAACCTCTGAAAAAACCTCCGTCTTGTTGAAGCTCCTAAATTCACGGTTGAAACCCGTGCCTTCGTGTAAAGAGTTTTATTTCTCTAAAAAAAAAAGCTGAGAGCTTGTTTACTGATATTTTTATTAAAAGCTTTGTGTGAAAAATGCTAAAGAGTTCAAACCACACCGAGCATCTGCCATTTGGAGAACCGAAAACAGGAAGGAGAGACGGGCCCATGTCACATCAAGGGTCCCCCCTTCCATTTTTCTTAGAGACACGCTGTTGCTCCCTCACTATCCATCCTTCAGTTCAGACAGTCTTATACTGCCATCCGGTGGTCAAAAAAGGTACTACACTCAAAAAATTTTTAACCAACATTCTTCTTAAATTTGACAATAATTAGTAATTATTGTCAAATTTCAAACAATATTGTTTATTGCAATAATTTCTGAGACAAGTAATCACCCAACATTATTTGTTATCGTAACAGACCTATTTGAGACTGATTCAAGACAAGTTTGAGATGCCCACAACAGCATTGAGAAATGTTCAAGAAGTGTTTGTGGTGAGGTTTGAGATGGCTTTGAGACTTCCATGCCAAAATGAAGAAAGGTTTAAGATTATTCAGAACTATTGAAAATTTTTAATTAAAAAGGTTCATAGACACCCACAACAAAGTTTGAGACTGATTCAAGATGGGTTTAAGATGTTGCCATCAACACTGGGAAAGGCTCCAGATGTGTTGGAGAAGGCTTTGAGGAGCCAGTGACAAAATGAAGGCTTTGGGGATGATTTTGAGATATCCAAAACTGATTGGAAAGGGTTCAGAGACGCCCGCAACAATATTGAGAAATGTTTGAGATACATTCATGATCGGTTTAAGTTGTCTGCAACAGAACTTGGAAAGGTTCTTATCATGTTTGTGACAGTGTTTAAAATAGGTATGAGATTCTCACAACAACATTGAGAAGAGTTCGAGACCGGTTAGAGACACGTTTGACAAAAAAGTTTTTAAGGGTTCAAAATTCAAGAGGCAGAACTACAACTCTGACCCACATGAAGAACTTGAGGACCCCCTTGAACGTTTAGGAGTATTCTGAGACTATGCTAACAAACACAGTTCAGTCAAATACTGGACAAAGATACACAAATTACTTTTTCTCTGTATTAGTCCCTGCTGAAACTATATATTTTGGTGATTTTATTTTAAGTTTTTCATTTTCCAGTCATCTGTTCTGTTTTAGTCTAATGAGAAAATGGCAATAATATCTGGTTTAAAAAGCCATAAGTACTTTCCCTCAGGTAAATGTAGTAAATGTCCAAGTGTGTTATACTTTTTGAGGTGTTTAAGGCATCTAAAAATGCTTAAAAGGAGTAAAATAAAACTGAACTGTAACCAATAAAATAAAATAAAAAAACTGAAGAGTAACTTTTTCCTCCAGTTGAACTCAATAATTGGATTTTGAGTTTCTGCTGTGTGAGAATAAAAGAGGAAAACCTCCTGTTCCACCTTTCAAGACGATGAATCAGATAGAGGCTGAAGAAAATGGCCAATCCTTCTCTCTGCCTCCCCATGGGTTGGCCAACACACACAGTTGAAAAGTTCAACCCATCGTTCTCTCTCACACACTCACTCGGTCAATACACCCCATAATATTTACAGCCTCAGTGTTTTAAGAATACAAAGCAGCAGCGTGGTGATGGTGAAGGTTTGCTGGCTGCAAATTAAGAGAAAACAACCGAGGTTTGTGCTGCAGAACTCTGATTTTCTGTCCGTTTGTCCGTCCATCCGCTATCTTCCGTTTGTTCCGATGTCTGGCCTCGTGGGCAGCAGCTTGAGCAGGGAAGTCCAGACATCTCTCTCCACAGCCACCTCTTCTGGAAGGACTCGAGACTTTCCCAGGCCAAACGAGACTGAGTCTCTCCAGCATGTCCTGGGTCTTCCCTGGGGTCTCCTCCCAGTAGGACATGCCTGAAGCACCTCCCCAGTAGGGATGCGCAATATAAACGGTACACAGTAGAAACAATATAAATTTAGCCTACGATAGAGATCTGTCTTCTACCGGCTAACCGCAGAAAATCATAGTTGTCAGATTTAATCTTTACTTTTTTTTAGTTTAAAACTGTGCATAAGTGGTGTTGACGTGTACAAACAGAGTTGTCAGAGTTAATCGATACTTTTTTTTGTGTTGAAAACTGTGTGTAAGTGGTGTTAAAGGGGACCAAATGTAGGATATATAATTTTTTGTGGTTTATCTGTGGGCTATCCAGACCATTTTCAGTCAATTTTATACACAAAATAATGCTTATATAATAAAATATCCCCTTTCTAATTCTGCCAAATTTCACTTCCGTTCTAAACGACCGGTTTATGAATAATGAGGTCTGAAAGCCACGCCCTACAAAGACCTATTTACATTAACTACGCCCTCTGTAACAGCCAGTATCTCTAATATGTTGTTATTTTAAAATTAGCTCTTTTTTATTACTCATTTGACTTACTGTTAGTGCTAGTAGCTTAAGATAACTTACCAAAAGCCCTCTGCGCGCGCTGCCATTTGCAGCTCCTTTTTTTAGCATTAGCTCCGAGGCTAATGATAGCTTTTCCTCCTCCGAGCGGGTAGCTCCGCTCGTTGCATGCGGCGCTTTTGGGAGCAACCACTGCTTCAGTCCACACACAAAGTTCACAGAATGTCTCGCTCCAGTTAATTTATCCGCATGAGGCAACCTTTGACCGGACCCCCGGACTCAAAAGTCAGTAGCTCCCAACAACTCCCGCACGCAAATGGTGTCTTCGCCGGCCGTCTGCAAAACAAAAGGCTTAAAAAAAAAAAAAAAATGGGATGCCGCGACCGGGACGCGAACCCGTGACCTTCGGATTACGAGTCCGGTTCACTACCTCTGGGCCAACCGGGTAGTTATGCAAAAGCAGTCTTTCATCGTATAAGAAATAATCACAACCACCTACATTTAGAACGCTGAAGTTTTGATTAGATTTTGATGAAGTGAAAGGTATTCTTAAAATAAATAAGTTGCTAATCTGAAAATATATCGATCAGTGGTGCTTGATGGTACAGACTCTCGCCCCGCGAGAGAGAGTGTGTGTGCACAGTTTTCTGCCGGCTACGCGTTGGGAGCGATATTACACTAAAAATTGAACTAAAACGTAAAAATAAAGTACAGTATTATTATGTTGATGTATATATCTAGTCTCACCCCGATTTCTCCGAAACAAAAGGCTTTAAAAAAAGGGGGGAAAAAAAGATGCCAATAACAGGACGCGATCTCCGCTCTCCTGCGTGGCGCTCAAGTGTCGTAACCGCTCAACCAAACTGACAGTTGTGCAACAGTAGTCCTTCATCATATAAGAAACAAGTCCAAACCGCGAGAGTGTGTGTGCACAGTTTCAACGAGACAGAGTTCATTCAAACAAGGTAATAAAACATTCTGGTTTTACTCGAGATGTGCTGCATGGCTGGAGCAGGGCAAACCCCTAGCCCCCCGGGGGCTAAATAAATGAATAAATGACCGCCAGGTCAGCTCCTAAACCGCTAGGCAACCGTGACATCTTTTATACTCAAGTGGGTGGAGCATCACCAGGGGTTGCTAGGTGAGGGGCTGGACTCAGGTTTGAGGTGATTGGCTACGGTTTGTGACGTCACAAACCGCAGGAAGTGTGAAACGGAGCGTTTTTAATCACAGACAAATAAATCTACTTAGAGTAAATAAACCACTGGGTGCATTTTTTTGGCACAAGGACTGTTTTTTTATGAAGTAAATACCCAAAGTTTAGTAAAAAAAACATTAAAAAGTGAATTTTGCATGTGTGGTCCCCTTTAAAGTCTTTTCTTCGTGTGCTAAGTAGCGAAGCTATAAGCTAACTACGTCCGGCTTGCCGTAGTGTTGCCATATTCGGCCGCATGCGCAAAATGTTGCGTTCAGTCGAAAGTTTTTTAATTTTTATCTTTACTTTTTTTAGTTTAAAACTGTGCATAAGTGGTGTTTAAGTGTACAATCAGAGTTGTCAGAGTTAATCGTTACTTTTTTTGTATTGAAAACTGCGTAAGTGGTGTTAAAGTCTTTTCTTCGAGCGCTAAGTAAGTAGCAAAGCTATAAGCTAACTTCGTCCGGCTTGCCGTAGTGTTGCCATATTCGGCCGCATGCGCAAAACGCTGTTCTGTTGAAAGGTTGTTTTTTTTTTGTCGAAAGTTAAAGTGAGCGTTGGTCAGCTTTAGAGAAACCTGCCCTCTGATCTGTGAACAGAACGCTGTGTTGTGTGATTTTAAACTGGGTTTCTCATGTATGTCTCGTCCGATCTCTCCAAATTAAGGAAATCGGGGCTGATTTATCGGTACACCCCTAGACCAGACCACCTCAGCTGGCTCCTCTCGATGTTCTACTCTGAGTATCTCTGATAACTGAACTTCTCACCCTGTCTCTAAGGGAGAGTCCAGATACTCTTCAGAGGAAACTCATTTCGACCTCCTGTATCCATGATCTCATTCTTTCATTCACTACCCACAGTTCATGACCAGAGGTGAGGGGAGGAACGTAGACCGACCAGTCAGAAACTCTGAGATTGTTGAATTAAAACCAAATTGTTTAGGTGCAATTTTTACATGAACTGTACAACAACTACTGTTTCTTTACTAGGATTTATTACACATGGTATGGAAAAAATACACATTACTTTTTAAAAGTTAAATTCCTCAAAGGATGCTTATCTCCCACCACCTTTCATACCCGTGTGTTAACCTAAAGTTCTAAACTGAGATCAAACCTAAACAATAACGTTCATGTCATATGGTGATGTCTTGTGCTTCTGTAAAAGGTTTGTGTCAGGAATGACTCTCAGCTACTACCACACCAGATGTTACTTATAGCCCTTTTGCTATTAGCTCTGGTGGAAGAGCTGTAGCCACCATTTTGTAATGGATTATATTCAGATATTGAATGGTTTTAGATTAGATTTGTTTAAATTGGTGTTCATGAGATATTGTGATAATCAATGCACATTTTTTTTATTTGCCCAGTTCTCGTGGCGGCAGATGTTAAAACGTTACTGTGGTAAAATTTGAGAAGAAAAACGTCAGAATCATCATTCATTCAGACCTCAAGGTTTCTGATTCTGTCTAACATTGAATCATTTATTCATGTGTTTCCAGTCAACAAACATGCAGAGTGGTGTGTGTAGGGGGGGGGGGTATTCTTATTTACCGGTAACTTACCGGTAAGTTTGAGTCTCAATAGAAAATGGAGTTTTAAAACAAGCTGCAGCTCCAGAAGCCTTTAGTGTCTGCTGGAGCTCGAACGCGGCAGTGGCCTCCCACCAGACTCCATTAAAAATTTCACTAATTTAAAACGATCAGAGCCAAAAAAAAAAAACAGTCAAAGAAGAAAAATACAAGACAAAGAGCACTGAATAGGATTTTGTGCAACTAAAGTTCATCTTCTGGGAAAAAAACCAAAGGTAAAACAAGAAATTTCAAATGGGTTTGTAATCTCGCCCAGTTGCACTTCTTTCTGCCATCTGCTGCTCCATCGTCCTTGTCTCCTCTCTGACTTTTTGCTGATAACAAACCAGGACTTTTTTGTATTCTTTCTCGCTTCACTGGCTGCAGCCCTGACTTATCTCACATGTGTCTGATTCTCTGTTCGCTGCTGGCTCCGCTCCGTGTCCTTATCTCTTTGCCAGTTTTTCACACAACAAGTTCACAAGTTCATAAACCGTCAAACATTCTTAGTAGAAAACTGATTTTGTTGTTACACACAATTCAGTTCATTTCTATAGCTCCAGGTCACAGCAGAAGTCTCACGGCACTGATCAAAAATATTCTTGTACGTTACAAGTCCAGTTAGTAAAAGTTATCTAAGGAAGCAACAGATTGCAACTTTGTTGCAGTCTCCCATCCTGAGCGAGCACAAAGGCAACAGTGGTAAGGAAAAACTCCCTTTGAACAGGAAGAAACCTTACAAAAACCATTACAAATACAAACTGGTAGAGGAAGTAAAGACAGCAGAGAGAGGAAATGTGGTCAATTTGTCCTCTAGCAGTCTAAGCCTATAGCAGCAGAACTAAAGGATAGCTCAGGAAACCCAAGTTGACCCTAACTATAGGATTGCTCAAAAATGAAGTTCTTAATCCCAGTCTTAAAACTGGACAATGTGTCGGCCTCATGGACTAAAACTGGAAGTTGGTTCTACAAGAGAGGAGTCTGAGAACTGAAACATCTGTTTCCTCTTCTGCTTTTGGAAACTCTAGGAACCACAAGTAAACCTGCAGTCTCAGAGTGAAGTGCTCTGTTAGGAAAGTATGGAGCGATATGATCTGTAATATAAGATGGAGCTAGGATGTTGAGAGCTTTGTAGGTTAGAAGTAAGATTCTGAATTCAGTTCTGGATTTGACAAGGAGCCAATGGAGAGAGAAGCTAAAACTGGAGAGAAATGATCTCTCCCAGTAACTCCAGTTAAGACTCTGGCAGCAGCATTTTGGATCAACTAAAGACTTTTTAAAAAAGTATTTGGACACCCAGATAACAAACCATTGCACTAGTCCAGTCTAGACGTGACAAATGCATGAACCAGAACTCTCAGGATGTAATAGTTGGATGCACAAATAATTAACATCTGGTCAATCAATTCAAGATGGCTGCCAAACGTAATTACCGTAGACAAAAAAAAAATGCTACAACTCTGTCAGTTTTACAGATATGGAGCTAAAATTGGATGTGGTAGTAGCCGAGAGTCATCTCCAACACATAACCTGAGCACTAATAAATCGCACAAAGTAGTTGTTTAAAACTTTGGAATGCGTTGTGGCAGATTTAATTTAACTGCAAGAAATGTTTAATTTACAAAACGTAAAATGAAGCAGACATTTTAATGCTTATTGGCTGATTTATAATAATCACCACCTAATAAATAAATAAATATATATAATATATATATATATATATATATATATATATATATATATATATATATATATATATATATATATATATATATATATATATATATATATATATATTAGTGCTGGACGATAATTCAATAACGATAAATATCGCGATATACTTTTATTCAATAACGATGATATGAAGTTTAAGCATATTTTCGATATTTCGATAGGATTTTACAACTTTTCACTGACGTTTTTCTCTTTCTGTTCGGGTTGAAGCGGCTGCTTCAACAACGCGCCCGGACAGAAAAAGCTGTGACACAAAACGTGCGTGGTGACGTCGTTGTTACGCAGCGCTCACTCCAGCAGCAGGCGTTAGCGGTAGCAGGCTAAAAGCTAAGCTAGTCTCCAAAGCGCGTTGTTTTCGCTTCAAAACGAGTCAAACGAGTGCTCATGACCGTCAGAATGTGACTGAACAAAGTTTCACAAGCGAAGAGAAAGAGACGACATCACTGATGAGAGGAAAGACTAATTCGTCGGTGTGGACGTAGTTCGGTTTTGTTAAACTGCAGGCTTCTTCTGCAGCGAGTCCTACTCGGTTTCTTTATTTTTCAAAACGTGACGGAGAGTCGTTCTAACTAGCTGTGGAAACATCTACTTGTTTAATCTGAAGAGTTTCCACTCGATAGAATATGATGAGAGTCAGAAGATGAAGAATAAAGTTTGAGCCAACGTTTCCCTGAAACTACGACGTAAACAAACAGCCCCAGCGCGACATGTTTTTTTTTATTGAAAATAAAACAGATTCATCAGAATAAAAAGAAAGAAAAACACTGAATGAAAAGGTGCAGAAAGACGAAAATAGTGTTATAATATCTGCCCCTTGTTTAAAAAATACAAAATAACTACAAACAACAACCTTCACTTCACCTGCACCACACCTTCCCAACAACTTTGATTTAATCATCTTTTAAAACATATAAATAGTTTTATAAATGTTTATGATGATATCAAGTCAACACAATCCTGTTTCCTGATTTACAGCTCAGCTCCTTCACACTAGTTCTAAATAAAGATTTTACAAACATTTACATTCCCTTCAGGGTTTAATAACTTTTTAAACAAAATGTAATTGAATATTTGGGGGTAATATTTTTTTTAGTTTTATACATGACTTGTAAAATACTATGTTCAACCAAATCATAACATTTTAATAATTTCAATTGATGAAATAATATATTTGTTGGGTGACCATAGCACTTCCTACTAATAATTCTTACAGCTCTTTTTAGTAAAATAAAAATAGGATTTGTAAAAGTTTTGCATGCTTTTCCCCAAACTTCAATACAACAGATTAAATATGGAACAATCATTACATTATACAATATATTCAAAACTTTGTCATTCAAAAACTATTTTACTTTATACAATAATGTAATTGATTTTGTTATTTTTATTCTTAAGTAATTTCCATGAGATTTCCATGTCAGCTTCTCATCAATAACGACACCCAAAAGTTTTATTTAATTAACTATGAATTTCAATGCTGTAAATTTTAAAGTTCTTGTTTAAAGTTAAAACTATTAATATTGACACAGTTGAGAATTTTATGCCAAGAAAGTTCAT
This sequence comes from Garcialebias charrua, assembly GCA_038048925.1. Taxonomy (NCBI): domain Eukaryota; kingdom Metazoa; phylum Chordata; class Actinopteri; order Cyprinodontiformes; family Rivulidae; genus Garcialebias; species Garcialebias charrua. The sequence goes on along the minus strand of JBBPBX010007057.1, from coordinate 19,582 downwards.
GCTCAATAATCCAGGTACCAAATCCAATAATTCTCAGTTGGGTCATCTGGAAACTGGATGGAGGATGGAGGGTGAAACGTTTCTATAAAAAAACTGTCCATGACCCGACAGAATTATTGGGTTGAGAATTTTATGTTTATTTGATGGTGATTTCCATCTTTTTGGAGGCTAAATACAAATACAAGGTGAACATCAATTTATTTGTATAGTTTATAGTTTTTTTTAGGCTTTTATATTGTTTATATCGATATCGAATTATATCGATATCGACCGAAATTAAGAACTATATCGTGATAAAAATTTTGGCCATATCGTCCAGCCCTAATATATATATATATATATATATATATATATATATATATATATATATATATATATATATATATATATATATATATATATATATACTATATATATATATATGATCTCTGTGCTGCAGAAATGTTTCTCTTGATCTGCATTTCTTCATTCTCATTTGCAAATTTAGATTTCTACAAAACTGCTTACATGCTTGAAAACATATTTCAAACATGATGAAGTTGACCTATAAATTGAAACTTGTGAGATTACTTGAAATGATGAAACATGAAAGGATTTGATGACAATCGGACGGTGCAGATCTACAGCAGGCAGATAAAAGCAGAGCAGCTCAACACACGGTTTCTTCCTGAATGATTATTTGTGCCCATCGAAGGAGGATAAAGTCTTTTAATGACACAAAATATGAAACCCTCAGCAGGAAAACCAATATCCTGGTATCTTCTGCAAAGGTTAGAGGAGAAACCAAGGAGAAACTTTATATTAAAAGACCCCTTGGCACTTTGAGTCAATCTCATTTTATATTCCATCTGAAATGTTCTCAATAATGCAACGCTGACTTCTGCCATACTAAAGAGATCTCGCTCTGCTTCGCTCGGATTATTGGGGCAGCGTGGGAATAAATGTCAAAGTTTGCTCAAATAATCGTAGTTTCACTCTCGCAATTGAGATTTATAGTCAAAGGAGAAGGTAAAAAATATGACTGGATGAACAAAATCCAAGCTAAAGTTTAGAAACTGTGAAAAGACAAGAGTCCTTTGTAACTTTTTAATAAGAGCTCAGAACGTAAACAGTGAGGCGCTGCATCCAGCCAGAGAATAAAACTAGCATTAAAGACATTAATACCTGTAAAGCATTAATACCTGTAATCACTTTTTATGCTGAAGTTTTGAACAACATTGTGCACAGTCTGTTAATTCATTTGACGCTCGAGTTGGCAAAATGAGTCACAATGAGGACGTTTTATAGTAGTAGTAGAGTTATTTTAAAACTTCCATCTCGAAAGCTTCAAAATGGTTTGTAGATTGTTGAAATTTGACGATTTATCTTTTAGCAACAAACTAGTTTCGTTTCCAAATGTGCCAGTTTAAAAAAACAATTTTTATTGGTTTGGCGTGATGTCATTGGGAGTTCCCATCCAGTATTTTAAAAGATGAATCCCCGAGCTTGTCAATGACATCAAACATTATACAAAGGGATTTCCCAGTGCTGGCGCAGCCACCAGAGACAAATAGTCATATCAAACCCACCTTTCATGGCGTCTGGTGATAACGACCCTCTATGTCAGAGTGAAAGTCTGACACACAAGTTTCCTCAGTTTGCTGCTCCGTTATTCAGGCAGATAGTCCGTGAAATTCCTGCTGGAATCGCCCCAGGCGGCACCGGAAGTGCTACAGCTCGCTTCTGCTGCTGATTGGGATTGATAATCATAAAAACACAGTGTACAGAATTGTGCAACACATAAATGAATGGATCGTAAATAGGGCTGGGCGATATGAACCAAAATTAATATAAATATTCAAGATAAATCGCGATATGCAATATATATCTATTTTTAAAATATTGAAATATTGCCCAGCCCTAATCGTAAACGTCATTTGCATAAACTGCTGAGTTTTGGAGTTGTTTTAGGATGGCAGTAATCTACTTTGGTCTTGGCCTTGCTTTAGCTCATCAAACTGGTCAGAGTTAACCAAACCGAGGCAGTTCATAGAGCTATCTTCAGAGGTTAATAAGAAATTGGCCCCCGTCACAAAACAATCCACAATATGACTGTAAATATGAGCCACTAATAAGCTGCCTCTGACTGTTTATAAACCATAAAATAAATCGAGTTATCCTGCAATGAACAAAGTTAGCGTTGTGTAACCATAGGAAGCACCGGGTGTAAATTACATATCTCACCTAAATCTGCTGACTACTGGTCACACTGTCTGCACTGGCTGCACTGTCTGCGCAGCACTGGCTCTCCTCAAGGATGTGTGCTGAGCCCTCTTCTGTTCACTCTGCTCACATATGATTGTACAGCCACACATCCAGGCTGTCATATTGTTAAGTTTGCAGATGATACAGCTGTGGTGGGATGCATCACAGATAATGATGAATCCAGCTACAGACAGGAGGTGGAACATCTGGAGAGCTGGTGCAAAGAGAACAACCTTCACATGAATGTGAAGAAGACGAAGGAGATGATTGTGGACTTCAGAAGGAACAAACACACCCACACCCCACTGTATATAGGTGGATCTGCGGTGGAGGTGGTCTCCAGTTACAAGTACCTGGGTGTACACTTGAATGATAACCTCAGCTGGAGCAATAACACCACCAGCCTGATCAAGAAAGGTCATCAGAGACTCTACTTCCTCAGACGGCTGAGACGAGCCGGTCTGAGAAGCTCAGTCCTCACCTCGTTCTACAGGTGTGCAGTGGAGAGCGTCCTGTGCTCCAGCATCAACGTGTGGCATGGAGGCTGCACAGTTGCAGAGAGGAAAGCTCTACAGAGAGTGGTGAAGGCTGCACAGAAGTCTGTGGGAGTCAGTCTCCCCACCATCACAGACATCTACACCTCCAGATGCAGAAAAAGAGCCACCTGCATCATGAAAGACCTCACTCACCCAGCACACTCACTCTTTGCACCACTCCCCTCGGGACGGAGGTTGAGGAGCATCAAATGTAGAACCACTAGACTGAGGAACAGCTTCTACCCTGAGGCTGTCAGACTCATGAATAAATAAATAATAAGAATAAACACTGCAAAATGTCACATCATGCTGATACTGATCTGTTTCTTGTTGCTGCGTTCATCTGTGACTATCTGCGTTCATCTGTGACCATCTGCTCATGTTCGTGCTGCTGTTTATAATGATGTTTTTCTACTACATTAGGGCTTAGTGTATTACTAGCTGATGTCTCTCTTAGTTAATCCTAGATGTTATTATTGTTTTTCTCTTGCATTTGTTGTTGGATGTAACTGGGACCCTGTGTACATAATCTCGTTTTCAACACATGTACTACATGCGGTGCAAATGACAATAAATTCTCTCTGACTCTGACACAGACTGTCTAACATCCCTACAATAAATGGATTGTGTACTTATACAGCACCCTTCTATCTTATCAAGACACTCAAAGGTCTTTACAACAATCTGTGCTCTCATTTACACATTCATACTGCACTCTACTAGATCTCTACAAAGAATAATCTGAATCTATAGAGACTAATCAGTGCGTTAGATCACATTCAGACACCAATGGGGACACATCAGAGGCAATGAAGGGTTCAGTGTCTTGCCCAGGGACACTTCAACATCTGACTGCTGGTGGCATTAAACCCCCAACTCTCCCATTGGAGGATGACTGCTCTAACCACTCGGACACAGCCACCCCAATACATCCTTGCTTTTATAGAAAATCAGTTACAGACAGTAACTATTGTACCTCCCTTTGTGGCTCAGACGTGTAACAGTGGATGGTTAACTTGAACTCCTCCAGTTTTTTTTAGCTAAACCAAAGAACCGGTGACGAGTGTCTTGTATTTAGTAATTCTGAGCTGTTGCTGCTGCAAAAAAAAATCCATCCATTCATCCATTCTCTTCCTCTTATCCGGGGTCGTGTCGCAGGGGTAGCAGCCTAAGTAGGGAGGCCCAGACTTCCCTCTCCCCAGCCACTTGGAGCAGCTCCTCCGGGGGAATCCCAAGGCGTTCCCAGGCCAGCCGAGAAACATAGTCCCTCCAGCGTGTCCTGGGTCTTCCTCTGGGTCTCCTCCCGGTGGGACATGCCCGGAACACCTCACCAGGGAGGCGTCCAGGAGGCATCCTAACCAGATGCCCGAGCCACCTCAACTGGCTCCTCTCGATGTGGAGAAGCAGCGGCTCTACTCCGAGTCCCTCCCGGATGACTGAGCTTCTCACCCTATCTCTAAGGGAGAGTCCAGACACCCTGCGGAGAAAACTCATTTCAGCCGCTTGTATCCGAGATCTTGTTCTTTCGGTCATAACCCAAAGCTCATGACCATAGATGAGGGTGGGAACGTAGATCGATCGGTAAATTGAGAGCTTTGCCTTTTGACTCAGCTCTCTCTTCACCACGACAGACCGGTACAGCGCCCGCTTCACTGCGGACGCTGCACCTATCCGCCTATCGATCTCACGCTCCAGTTTTCCCTCATTCGTGAACAAGACCCCGAGATACTTAAACTCCTCCACTTGGGGCAGGACCTCCTCCCCGACCCGGAGAGGGCATGCTACCCTTTTCCGGCTCAAGACCATGGCCTCGGATTTGGAGGAACTGATCCTCATCCCGGCCGCATCACACTCGGCTGCAAACCGCTCCAGCGAAAGCTGTAGATCACGACCTGATGAAGCCAATAGGACCACATCATCTGCAAAAAACAGAGAAGCAATTCTAAGGCCACCAAAACGGATCCTCTCAACACCTTGGCTGCGCCTAGAAATTCTGTCCATAAAAGTTATGAACAGAATCTGTGACAAAGGGCAACTTTGGCTGAGTCCAACTCTCACTGGGAACGAGCCTGACTTACTGCCGGCAATGCGGACCAAGCTCTGACACCGGTCTTACAGGGACCTAACAGCCCATATCAAAGAAAAAATCCTTGTTAAAAAATCTTCTTTTTTTCTCCCAAAAATTTATTTCAAAATGTTTGACCTTAGCAGAATGAGTTTGTAGTTTCGGCTCAGTCTTCACACAGCTGCACATAATTCTTAGCAGTCTTCTATTGGGGCTTGATGTTCAGTTGATTTATGAATTCAGGACCTGCCATGGATAAAGATCTCAACTCCTTTTAGTTGCGAGGTGTCTGGAAAGTCTGAGTCAACACTATTCATCAGTCACCTTCCAGTTTTCCTACTCGGGCTCCCGTGTTTCCTCCAGCTGGCTACTCTGGTGTTATCTCGGCTCATAAACACAAACACAGAGGCTATAACCGCTCCGGTCAAACCCAACAGGACCGTTCAGAGCCAGGATGTAGTCAAAACATCCCTCCTGAACATCACGTGCTGTCAGATATCTGTGTGCGCATCGTAACACCAGAGGAAATGTTTCAGGGGCCTGGAATTCACTCAGCTCTACTTCCTTTTGTAATAATCTAAGCTGATACAATCTTGACATTTGATCCTTTTTATAACCTGCACCTCTTATTACTGTCTTATCTGCTGTAATTCATCTGAGCTTATTCAGACCCGTCGTTCAAAACATTCAAACAGCTCTACATACGTGTGCACTGAAAGTTTTTCACTTCAGACTTTTATCTGCATTTATTTAGTTGTTTGAACAAAGTCTGCCCAGAGCATGTGTGACGCATGCAGCTGAACCTGACATTATGGTTGCCAGATAAACATAAACATTCATTTTTACCCCCTCGTTTTCTGTGCAAGCGTTCACCAATCACAACACACACCCCGTCGTACAATACGCTCACTCAGCTCGTGTGACAGTTTGGGCCAAAACACAATAGTTTCTAAGTAACAGTGCAATAGTTCATAGTTTCTTATCTGGCAACCCTGCCTGATGGGGAAACATTGTTTCCAAGTAAACAGGCTCTTGTTTTGTTTATTTGTACCAATAAACATTGAAAAAATACAAACATTTCCAGAGGTCGTTCGTGTTAACGGGGCCTAAGTGTCTGGATGTTGTATTTATGTAAGAGTTTGTCAAGAACTGTACAAAAACTACAACTCTAATGGCTCTGAAGCTTTAATGTGCATACAGAGTTGGTTAAAGATCTTAATTCAAATTGTTTTAAAGTGCAACATTTACCACCGGATGTGAACGGAGGCACCAGAGCTGCAGCCAAATCACCGAAACAACAACTGAACAGCCTGACAAATCGTTCTGTAGTGACTTCAGCTCTTCACATTATAAACGGACACCATTGCTGCTCTGCTGAAACTCCGCTGCCAGGACGGAACGGCAGAATCAAGAAAAGTGCTACCTGCAGCTCCTGCCACCGGCCTCTTCATCGTCTCCTGACGTATTAACTGTTCCAGCAGCTCTTTTGTGACGATCATTATGGTGTTCAAACTGCTTAGCTTCACTGCAGGAGGTGAGAAGATGCTCTGCATCTTTGTCCCAACATGAACCTCTCAGCAGGTAAACTCACCGGCACTCTGTGGCTCGAAAAGCTGCTTTTTGCTCGTTTACATGCACTTCAATACCTGAGAAAGATGAAGATGAAAATAAAATGTGACTGAGAAAAAAAAAATTGGGGGGGGGGTATTGTTTTTTACAGTTATATTTCCCAATTTTATAAATCTAGTGTGCATAAAATGAAATAAAAAAGCAACTGAACCATACTGAGTTGAAGTACCGGTACGTGGTTAATATGGTCCCCTATAAAAGTAAAAAAAAAATGTAATTTTTTTAAATGCTTTAAACTTTATTGAAATGCTAATAATTAGTTATAAAATTTGTATATATTTGCATCTAAAAAGGTATAAAATTTTGAAAAGTATGTTTCCAAAATGACATTGTGATCTGTGGTGAGAACAGGGAACAAGTGGAAGAGAACTCGGAGAGGTGCAGGTATGCACCTGAAGGAAGAGGAATGAAAGTCAGCTGTAGTAAGACAGAGTACAGTACATGTGTGTGAATGAGAGGGAGGAGGTGGAACAGTGAGGCTACAAGGAGCAGAGGTCACAAAGGTGCAGGACTTTAAGGACTTGGGGTCCTACACCATCTCGGCCCCATATGTTGACGACAGGAGACTAAACTGACCAGTTTCTTGCCAAATACTGAGCCAAATCTTATATTTCATTTACAGTTGTATTAAACATTTCAGACTAAGTTACTACCATGTGAGCACAACAAGCTTTTGTAAACATATCTTCTTTAGTCTGAAATGTTTAATATAACAACTGTAGATGAAATATAAGATTTGGCTCAGTATTTCGCAAGAAACTGGTCAGTTTTGTATCTGTCACCCTTAATTAATGCATAATAAACAGTTATTAATTATTTATAAAGTGTTTATAGAGGACTTATAATGTACAGTATCTATAAACTATTAGCCATCTAAAAGGGGAGCCTTATTGTAACGTGGTACCAGTTATTTTTCACAGTTTAGTGATTCAGAGAATGTCTAACAGTTACATATTCTGGCTTTATTAAGTAATTTAACTTCCACTTAAGATAAAATAGACTCTGATTGGAGCTTTAAGGGCAAACCTTGTGGTTGAGATGACTCATGTTTCTAATCATAGTTGGATCCAGTTTTGACGTTTGAAGGTGTAAAGATGCTGGTTCTGGTCCTGCTGTCAGTGGGGATTAGTTCCTGTTGCGTCCCAGAATGCACCTCTCAGCACTTTCACTCAGACGAGGGAATCTTTTGCTTTTATCTCCCAGCAGCTCTTGTTGTCCTTCTGTTTAATGTGTGGTCTGGTTGTTCTCGGACGGTTTCAGCAAAGTGACCGTTTGAAACACGGGAGGCTCCGGGAACATCTCCACCAGCTTCAGTGTTGGTCTGAGCTCCATTTACACAGCTTTTCTTTGTTTTTGTTTTATTTTGTTTTTATTTTATTTTTGTATTTTGGAGAGACAACTGTATCTGGAAAGTCCAGATTGTCCTTCTGTTAGCAAAATATGTCATGAAACACTGGATGGATTGTAATGATACTTTCAGGAAATCATTAGATGTTCTTCAACTGATAAAAGTTTGAAGTCAACCTAATTAAAGATGGCCATCGCAGCTTATCTTAAACAACGCAAAAACTAAGCCTGTTTTACAGACGTTTATATACAATTTAGTGTGGTGGTTGCTGAGAGTAGCCCTCAACTAGTGTTGGGATCATTTAAACTTGCAATGAAAGTTAAATATAATTTATGGAAATGAACCTGGAAAAAACAACAAAAAAACAACTGAAGTTTGGATCCTCAACAAGGATTTTAAATATACAGTAGTAGTCCCTCGCTGCTTTGCAGTTCGTTTATCGTAGATTCGCTCTATTGCGGTTTTTCAAATAAGATTCGTCATAATCGGCTGATTGATGGATGAGCCGCAGAATCAACATGGAATTATTATTTAAAATAATTTTAAATTATAACCTGCTGCACTTTTCTGCGTGCAGAGTGGAGAAGTGGGCGTGGCCAAGAGGCTTGCAGGTGCCAAAGAGCAGAGGAGGCAGGGAGCATGACATTCTGTCTCTTTTAGAGCTTTTAGAGTTTAGAAACATTGTTTAGAAGAGTGTGGGAAGAGTTGAAAACGCATTTACATATATCTACTGGTATTTATGTATACCTGTATATATATTTAAATACAGGGAACCCCCGACCTACGGCGCCCGCGACCTACGGCAACCCGGACCTACGAACGTATCATATTTAATAATTTAATAAAAATATATATTTTAAAAAATCTTTTTTTTATTTAAATGTTATTAATTTCATGTGTACAGCACTTTGTTGCAGCTGTGGTTGTTTTAAAGGCTTTATAAATAATATTTTTAATAAAAATGATAAGTTTTTCTCATAATTGCGCAACTTCCGGCCGTTCCAGGAAATGCCCCGGCAGCCATTTTAGGTAGGTCTGTGTGGTCCCGGCAGCTGGCTGTGAGGACTGTGTTTGTTCCAGGATTGCCTCATATGGATAAATTACTAGCTGGAATTGCTCTGTGAACTCTGTGGACGTCTCAGCCTGGAGCAGCAGCCGCGGATCGATCACCGATCGCTCAGTCATGCGCCGCACCGCCGCGCGAACACCAGCTCATGGCCTGGCTAACACGCAGCTAGCAGAAGCTAACACAGGCCTCGAGCAGCTGCCGTGGTTCGCTCGCCGAGCCGCCGCGCTGCTCGGCCCGACAACATCAACGCATGGCAACCTAAGATGTCGGCTTTGACCATCTCAAAGTAAGAAATTATATTTTTATTCTGTATTAATTAATTATTTTATTCTGTAATAATTTTACAGTATTGAATGTGCTGTGCTGAATAGCAATGTTTAACATTACTGCACACTACTGTACATGCTGTACAGTTACTGTGTGTGTTTATGGATGAATGTTTGGTGTAATGTGTTAGATAAGTGTTTGTAAATAAAGTTCTGTGCATGTTTATGGCCCAGTATGTCCGCTTGTTCAGTCTCATGCCGATAAATGTGTGTGCGCAGGAGTGGGCCATATCGTCTCGTTTACGATGATACCGGTGGATTTTTTGACACCGGTGAAAAAATTATATTACGGCATCCTATGATGACGTCATTTGACTGCGTCTAACCTGCGCAGCACTGAGCCATGTGAAGCGTTGCGGGCGCGAGCAAGCATGGAAGACCACAAGAGTGTCGCGGAACTACCTCCCGATTTAATTCCTAAAAAAGGAGCAACTTCTGTTGTTTGGAATTACTTCGGTTATAAAAAAGAAGATGTGAATCAGACGACCATATTCTGCAAGTCATGCAAGCACGTTGTTTCGGGTAAGGGAGGAAACACGTCAAATTTGTTTAGCCATTTAAAGCACAAACATCCTGCGCACTACGAAAACTGTATGCAGTTGAGAGAAACTTCGGAAGTGGCGGGGACTTCAGGAAAAAAAAAAAGCTAGTCCAACAACACGGCATTGTTGATGCTGGTTATATTCTAAATCATAATCCTTAGTTTTGCAACCATCCCTAATTTATTTTAAGAAGCTTTTTGCACAAATAGCATGACCAATGTATAATGCTAATAACTGAAACAGTTCTTCTTAATTCTAAAGAAAATGTGCTTTTTGTTTTACTATCTCTCTTAACTGCACATTCTTCCTGTTTAAAAGATGTGGATAAAACTATTTCTTCAAAGATATTGTTCTACAAACAGATCAAGAATTGTTAACATACTTGAAGTTTACAAAAAAATTATGTTAAGGTATTCTTTTTGCACTTGGTAGCTGATTCAAACTGTCAGCCATTTTTTTTATATATTTATTTATTTTGCTTGTTAAATATGAATATATTTTTTTGTATTCTGGTGACTGTTTATGAAAAGTCATTTTGAAATTACACATTTGTTTGGTTGATTCAATAAAAGGAGAAAATGTGAAATATCGTCTGTGATATCGTTATTGGGGTGTTTCAAAAAATATATTGTGATATCGTTTTTTGGCAATATCGCCCACCCCTAAGCTCCGTTAGCGTTATTTCCGCGACGTACGAATGAAACCAGGACCTACGAACAAGACGTTATTTTCACCCCCGAGCTACGGCAGAATCGAGCTGCGAACGGTCCTTAGGTCCGGAACTCGTTCGTAACTCGCGGGTTTCCTGTAATAAACTACTACTTACTACTTGTACTACGATTACTACTTCACAGTTTTGTCCTTATCGCGGGTCTTGAGGGTACGGATCCCCCGCAATGAACGAGGGACTACTGTAATTTAAAAAATATTTTTTAGCATAATCCTGACAGGTGGGACATGTAGGGGTATGAAAGGACATGTGGGACATGTAGGTATGTAGGGACATGTAGAGGAATGTAGGGACATGTGGTACATGTGGGACATGTAGGTATGTAGGGACATGTGGGACATGTAGGGGTATGTAGGGACATGTGGGACATGTAGGTATGTAGGGACATGTGGGACATGTTGGGGAATAAGATCCTTTATTGCTTCTTGTCACTTTTTAACTCCAGATTTTTCTCTTGTTACAATAATGGTGGAAATATGCAATAAATAACAACAATAAATGTTTAATTTGGTTTCTTGACACCTCCAGACCCTCCACTTTGTGTTCGATGACCCACAGAGGGGTCCAGACCCTCCACTTTGTGTTCGATGACCCACAGAGGGGTCCAGACCCTCCACTTTGTGTTCGATGACCCACAGAGGGGTCCAGACCCTCCACTTTGAAACCACAGCTTTGGTTTCCTGATGTTTGGGTCTGGGCAGAACGTCGGCAGAAGTCCGCCCCTCCATCTGGCAGCCACGTTTGATATTGTTTGACGGTTTAATGTGGAAGGCCGGTGGTGATGCTGTGACTCCCAGCTGGTGGTTTGTGTGAATGGACGGTCACGCTGTAAAAATATTGGATTTGCTGCTCGTTTGTTCCGTCCTGAGCCCCCACCCATGCACGGGGCTCTGCTGAGGCAGGAATACTGTGACGCACGCTGATTTACATGTCCACGTTGTCTTTTTGTCCATTTCTCTTTTCAATCAGAGCTTCAGTGGTGCAACATCGTCACCAATAAACAGCCAAGTGTTTGAACGCAGGGTAGACGTGAACAGTCAGCCAGGAGACAAAATGTGACCAGCAGTTTGGAATAATAATAATAATAATAATAATACATAATCTCGTTTTCATCTCATGGACCACATGCGGTGCAAATGACAATAAAGACTCTCTGACTCTCTGAATAAAGCATGAAAGAAGCTCACACACTGAACAACTTTCAGCAACACCTCCCTCGAGGGGAGGGCTGCTTTTTTTTTTTTTTACTGACAATAGACTACGAGCACTCCCATGTCTGCTGTAGTTTATTCATAAAGGCTGAGTTCAAATACAACTGTTTATTTTGTTAATAATTAGACTGGAGTCTCATGAAACCACCTCTAGTGCTGCTTGTTTGTTAAATCCTTCACTTTTTTCTGTCTGACTGGTGAGAAAGTCCTGACTTTAACTAATTTATAGTTTGTATTTGGTTGCAAATTCCAAAGTAAATCATTCACAACATTCTTTACAACTTGTGCCAGTAATCTAATTGTAATTCATGCAGAACAGGACATGACCCTCGGGACTCGTCCAGCCCACAACTGGGCCGTGGAAAATCAAGTCTCTTTGATAAATTATGAATTCCCAATATTCCCAGTCTCCGAGGGATTTGAAATAAATTCCTTGGGTAAATTTTAACTGTTTGTTAATGTCAAGTTTATTGTCATTCTCATCGCATGATACAGGTGGAAGGAAATTATGTACTCAGGGTCCCAGTTACACCCAACAATAGCAAAATTATAAAGTATAAAAAGAAACTGTAAATAAGGATATAAGTTATACATTGATAAACGCCAAATGGTACGCTAAAAGATGTAAGATACTGTATACACTAAACACTAATAATGTAGAACAATACGGCGTAACAGCGGACCGAACATGAGTCTGTGGTGAGCAGATGGGTATGAATGAATACAGCAGCCTGAGATTCGGGTTCTGGTTCTGACATGTAATTACTGTTAATTTGTCGGGTCTGATGGGTTTCGGAAATAATGACTACGGGCTGGGGACGGATCAGATTTTTTCGGGCCCGAATGCAACTCTAATCTACAGGTAGTCCCCGACTTACGAGCGAGTTCCGTTCCTACGGCTGTCTCGTAACACGAAATCTCGTATGTCGGAACCCGAAACACGTGTTGCTCGTAAGTCCGGATTTTGGGTCATAAGTCGGAAAATTTATGCTAGCGCTACTACGAACACTTGTTTTTCATCACAAATGTTCATACTAGTTCATAAACATGCTCAGAAACTTGTTTCCAAACGGTTAGCTAACACACTTTCATCTAAAAACACATAAAAGTGCTGTATTTTTTGTATGTTCTTTACAAATTTACTGCTCATTCGCCAGCTCCTAAGTCCGGAACCTCGTAAGTAAGAGCGCTCGTAAGTCGGGGACTACCTGTAGTGGTACTGTGTTTGTTTCTGAATGGGAACGTCTCAATCGAACCAAAGACGTTTCGCTTCTCATCCGAGGAGCTTTCTCAATTCAAAAAGTAGAGTATTATAATACTCTCTGCTCTTTGAATTGAGAAAGCTCCTGGGATGAGAAGCGAAACGTCTTCTGTTACAAATAAAGTCCAGTTGTTTCTGTATTGAACGCCTTTTTTTGATTTTATCATGTCCTGGATGAGAATCTTCACCAGCATATCTCAATAGAACCTCGTAAACGTTCAGATACGTATATTAACAGAAGCGCACCGTGCTTCCAAAGAGAAACGTCTATGGCTCTTTTATTCAAGAGCGACTTGGATTTCTTAGGAAGACTTGGAACAAAATCATTAGTTGTTTTTTTTTTCTATGTGGACGGAGCTCAGCGTGCCTGGTTGAAGAAGTTTACAGAAGTGTGTTCACCGCCTTCAGAATTACTCTGAACTCTGAAATTTGCCTGATAATGTTAAAGATGGAGGAAGATGAGGTTTTTTTCTGCAAAAAGTCTGGTGGCACTGAGTAGAGCATTTAACATTAATGCAGTGACTAAATAAAAATGTAAAGATACAGGTAGTCTTCGACTTACGGCGGAGACCCGTTCCTACGTTGCGTCGTAACCCGAATTTCAACATACGTTGGAACATACGTCCAAACTGCACCTTATACGTACAGTACTGTATTTTACCAAGCACTTAGCCTTTCCTAACACAGTACCCTACATAATTATCAAAAAACTTATACAATTCAGAGCCATAATGAAGGAAAAAAGTTAATTTCCTACTCTAAAATTCTGGTGAAGCCTTTCCTCCGTTCCTCCATCCCTCCTCCGGATTCTCCATTCGTTTACGTCGTAAAACCGCCGTCCATCAAACAGCTACTTTTCCACAGCTGCTGCCTGTCCAGCTTGCTCCAACAAGTTTTGATTTGTTTTTGAATGTCCAGAGGACCAGACTTAGCTTTTTTAGAGAGTACAGTACAGGGCAGCTGTAGCCTCCGCAGCTAACCGGAAACTGGGTAACTCGGCTTTTCAAAATAAATTTTTCAAAATAAATTTTTCAAAATAACTTTTTTTAAATGAAGATGCGTGTCGTAACCACGAAACGTCGTAACTCGAGACCGTCGTAAGTCGAGGACTACCTGTATTGCAATACATTATTTATCGCGATAAAGCATCAAAATATTGCAATATCATTGATTGTATCGCCCATTTCGATATTGATACAAAATGTTGTTTTTAACAATATTTGGACTTCTAAGTATTTATTTACCGTATTTCCTGTTGTATAAGTCGCACCAGTGTATAGGGCGCATTGTCCAATTATCACCAATAGATTTGGAAAAATCCCTAGATAGGTCGCACCTACGTTTAGCTCTGCTGCAAATGTCTGCCACAGGAGCGCACAGCAAGGCTTTTAAGAAGATTAACACTTAAAAACAATTATTTGTTTGATAAAAATTATAGCAAATATGTGTCTGAGCTGAACTTTTCCTTAATAAATGAACGTAATTGTGAAATGAGCTGGATTTAAAAATTTGTTTCGCCGAAAGTGATAACAAGCCATATATAGGTCGCACCGGTGTATAGGTCGCAGGCCTTGAAAAAAACATAAAAGGTGCGACCTATACACCGGAAAATACGGTACTTAAGTTGGTGACCAAGCAGTGTTACTAACTCTGAAGCAGGACGTTTTTCTCTTTGACCAAGTCGAAGAGGTCTGAAGTATAATTTTAGGTAACTGAGTTGTCTTCAAAGATTGTGTCGTTCTTTGGGTGTCTGATTGTCCAACAAGTTAAAATCCTTCAGAATTCAGAGGAACCATTGTTTCATCTGGATTTTAATGAGTCGGAGTGTGTGTGGTGTCGGCTTCCAGCAGCTTTCAGGCAGGGAGGGAGCATTATCTCTGTTTTAATCAGCCCCGAACAGAAGGAAAAGGAGGCCAAGCTCTGCCTCTTTCTCTTTCTTTGGATCTGTAATAAGGCCTCTCGCTCTAAATCCTTTAATCTGAGGAGGAATGAGAGCTAGATCTGGGTCTTCTGGCTGCAAAGAACAACCTCCCTTCTTCTCGTTTTCTGCCAAACTGCCACAGAAACAGAGTCTGCCTTGTTAATTGAAAGCTGGAGATCTGCTTCTCCGTTTGTGTATGTATATTGATGTGGGTAAAGGTTAGCCAAAGCTGCTGAGCACCAAGTTTAGAAAACTTACTGAACTTTTTAAGTTAAAAGATGAAAGGATTTAGGTAGATTTAAGATTTTTTTTAAGGATTTTTCACATTTTTTAAAAATTCATCTTTAAAAGTAAAATAATGTGTGGGCTTTTGAAAAGCAGTTTTCCCTGCAAACAATACACACTTTTAACCAAATTTAATCACTTTCTGTGTTTTCCCAGGCTGCACTCGGACGTTAAGCTGCCCTTCAGACTGAAGCTGATTACAAGGTGATTTATTATCCAGTTCTTTAATTACCTCCTGGTTTCTTTTGGGGAGAAAAGATTATCTGAAGAGGTTTAAATTCACAAATTAAGGTGCTCGGCTCTTAATGAAATATTTCCATCACATGGTAATTATTGGAATTATCGTTTGTGAAACTCACAGTGGTCATTGTTGGTTTTAATACTTAAATTAACCACGGTCTAATAATTCAAACCGTAGCTCCGGTACTTATTTTTATTGACAGCACCTTTTTGAGACAGTTTCTGCTGAGTCATAATTGAATTTTGAGGTGCCGGGTTATTACCATGTTTACTAAACACAGATGTAAGTTAAGATTAAACTGTCTATTTCAGTAAAACTAACAAAATGGCTACAACACTGACCAATAAAACAGGGCAACTTTTCTGTCGTCCATTCTATCATCTGCTGAAGTCTCTTGGCTCTGAGGAAACTCAACATTAAAAAAGAAACTGAATTCATTTTATTTATTTAGCTCCAGTTCTCAACATGCTGGTGACAGTGGAAAGGAAAAACTAATTTTTAACTAGAATAAATCTCCAGCAGAACTAGAACCAGGTTCAAGATGGGCAGCCAGAAAGAGACCAACACAAAATGGCTAGTCTAGTTTCTATGGTCCAGGTGTGGTTTTTATGATCCAGGTGTAGTTTCTATTGTCCAGGTGAGGTTTCTTTTCCCAGGTGTAGTTTCTATGGTCCAAGCGTAGTTTCTATGGTCCAGGCAAGTTTTCTGTCCAGGTTTAGTTTCTATGGTCCAGGTGTGATTTTTATGTTACAGGTGTTGTTTTTATTGTCCAGGCGATGTTTCTATGGTCCAAGCGCAGTTTCTATGGTCCAAGCGCAGTTTCTATGGTCAAAGCGTAGTTTCTATGGTCGAAACGTAGTTTCTATGGTCCAGACGAGTTTTCTGTCCAGGTATAGTTTCTATGGTACAGGTGTGATCTTTATGATTCAGGTGTAGGTTCTATTGTCCAGATTAGGTTTCTTTTCCCAGGTGTAGTTTCTATGTTCCAAGCATAGTTTCTATTGTCCAAGCGTAGATTCTATTGTCCAGGAGAGTTTTCTGTCCAGGTTTAGTTCCTATGGTCCAGATGAGGTTTATTTTCCCAGGTGTAGTTTCTATTGTCCAAGCAAGGTTTCTATGGCCTAGGTACGGTTTCTATGGTCCAAGTGTGTTTCTATGATTCAGTTGTGGTATCCATGGTAGAAGTATGGCTTTATTTGACCCAGGCGTGGTTTCTTTAATCAGTTAAATCAGTAGACGGAGTGCTGCATACTATTTTCATCACCCCAGCTCCAAGATCAAGGTCACGAATCAAGGTCATCGGTACAACAAAGTTCATGCTTGTCCACACCTCAACTTCTGTTCTGCTCAATAGTTCAACAAAACTTAATACTTGTTTGTACAACCACTAGACGTCATGTTGCTTAATCTTTTTATTACTCCAGCTCCGGGGTCAAGGTCACAAATCAAGGTCAAAAGTTAGACAAGGCATTTGATTGTCCAGGCCTGTTATAGATCACTGTATAACAGTTTGTAGATGGGCCTATGATGAGCTGTGTGCATTACTTTTATTTTTTTCATCCAAATGAGATAAACTGAAGTGTAATCTGAGGAGGTGTGGGGGAGGTTGGGGGGGAGGGGGCTCCTTTCATTCATTTTCATTTGTGATCAACCAGGACATCTTTTGATCCTTTAAATGCAGCGACGGAACAACTGTCAAGATTTTTATTTTTATTTTTTCATCTGTGCTTCACTTTTCACGTTAACGTCTCTAAACATCACCTGGATCTTTATCCTGTCGGCTCTGCAGAGAACTTCAGTCACAACATCTTAAGGACTTAAATATGGGCTTCAGAAAGAAGTCGGGGCGCTCCGACAGCTATTCCTCCGCGAGCTGCATGAGACGTCGCTCTGAACGAGTCGTCTGCAACACAGCTCTGCCCCAGAGACAGTCGTGTGGGTCTTTGTTCCCACGCCTCGTCTTCCTGTAAGCTCTGATTAAAGCTGCAGATGAGGAAGAAGCTCTCAGGATGGTTTCATCAGCGCGTGTCGCTGTCGGGTTAATGGGAGGTGTTCGCTGATAAAAAGTGCTTGTTAATCGCTCACTCACACTTTGAGGACACGGATGTTGAATTACATTAGCATAGCGCGGACTAATACGTGTCCGTTTACCGACAAAACCGAATCCTGGGATTTTTAAATTATTCTAACGTCCGTCGTGTTTGTTGAAGGAGATTGATTCTTCCAGACAGTTCGTGCATTTCTGCTGAAAATTAAGGTGCTCTATGAATGGGCTCGCTTTGGATTTGAGATCCATCACGGATTGTTTCTTCGCATTTTGTCAACGGTGGAGACTTTCTAGACTCGTCGCTTGTCCCTGCTGAGTTGCAGTGGCGGAGTTAGACTTTTATTGCTGGGGGGGCCGAGGGGGGCCGAGGCCATCAGTAAGGGGTCCACTTACAGTGGTAAAAATGGACTTGTCCCAACTTTTTTGGGATTTGTTGATGCTATGAAATTTTGAAACAACATATTTTTCCTTTAAAATTATACATTCTCTTAGTTTAAACTTTTGATCTGTGATCTAAATATTTTTAAGTTTAGAAATTGTCTTTTTATTTATTTATTTAAGTTTTATTCATTTCATTAAAATCAAGTAACAACCCAAAAAATAAAAAAACATACATTCAAAATAAAATGAAAGGCAGCAGATGAAGAATAATCTTATAATCTCTGCCCCTTTTACCCAAAGATACTCACAACAATAATTTACCAAAGAACAAAGTTAACTACATCATCAAATTAAAGACTACATCAACTCAAACAACGATTCATATAAATTCTTATGCTAGTTTTTCATATTCTTTCAAAAAAATCCCTTTTAACAATCTCTTAAATATATACCGAGATCTGGCTGTTTTAACATTTTCTTCCAGACCATTCCACAATCTTATTCCCTGAATTATTGTACACCGCTCCTTCAAACTGGTACGAAAACAAGGTTTCACAAACATTTCTGTCCCTTTAAGAAAATAAACAACATAAACTTTTTCTAAACAGCTTTAGTGTTTGACTTTGTCCACACTCATAAAACACACAATGAAGTACAAAAAAAAAAATATGAAAAAAATAATAATAATCTGGGGGGGCCACTGGGAGGGGGCAATCAGATGGTCGGGGGGGCACTGGCCTCCCCCGGCCCCCCCTATAGCTCCGCCCCTGCTGAGTTGAAGCTAATGGGCTGTAGATGTTTTTAAAGTGATCACTTTCTGAGTTTCAGTAAAGTCCGTCCATGAGGCTGAGGCAGCGACGTGTCTGCAGCTATGGTTTCTTCTTCCTGAAGTTTCTGACTGGATGTGACGCAGCGTCTCCAAAGATTTATTGCGCGTCAGCTGCGGTGCATCTGTTCAATCTGGGCCAACATGTTCTAAGTGTTTTTGCTTCTGGAGCTGTCCACGTAAGAAAAATACAACCCCTGAAATTCTACATCCAGGGAAGTGACAGGAGGATTAATGAAGAGGCTGAACTGTCCAATCAGGCGGAGGAGAGGGGGGAAAACAGGAAATAGTCGTTCGGTGAACCCGAGAAGCTTTTAGCAGAACGCAACTCCGCTCTGAATTTATCTGGAGGAGGGGATAATTAATTTTTGTCACCGCGCCGTCCTGTAATAAATCAACCTTTCAGGAGAGGAGGATCAGGTCCGAGCAGTTCCAAAGGCTCTGGTTTGTTGGTGACATCCCAGCAGGGCAGTGACACGGCGAGCAGAACCAAACGGTGTCGGGTCAGCGCCGCGGCACCAAGACGGGCTGTCAGGAGACGATGAATAACTACGGGGACAGCTCAGACCTCATCTGTGCCTCCATTAAACCAGTCGGAATCAGAATGTTTCACTCAAGCGCTGAAACGTCAATAAAAAGCTGTTTTCTACGTAAAGTTTGTTTAAATCTCCATCAACCTCACTTGGAGTTCATTCTAACACACTTTCATAAACGTCAAAGTTGCTATAATTTAAAGGGAATAGCCTATATGCCACGGACTTACGTTCCAACACCTCCGCAGTCATTACACAGATGGCGCACTTCCGGTTAGCGGGAAAGACACGAACATAAATGACTAAATACAATTAATAAAACATCAGCATGCACACCAATAACAACTCTATACACATATAAATCCATATAAAATCATGGCGACGTTC
>JBBPBX010007056.1:45126-57550 GCA_038048925.1 Garcialebias charrua | reverse complement strand
ACTGTATATATACTATATTTGTACTTTTTGTATTTATTTATTTGACTGTTAGGCTTCTTGATCTGGGACCTGAATCCAAATTGCACACCCCAAACATGCAAATGTGAACTGGTATGACAATAAAAAAAATCCTTGAATCTTCCTTTCTGGGTCGCAGGGGTCACTGATGCCCATATTCAGCAGTCACTGTGTGAGAGTTGGGGGACACCCTGGACAGGTCTCCAGTCCATCACAGGGACACACAGAGACAATTGAGACAAACATTCACGCTCTCACTCACTCACACCTAAGGACAATTTGGAATCACCAATCAGCCTAACTTGTGTTTTTGGTTTATGGGAGGAAACCAGAGTACCCAGAGAAAACCACACATGCATGTAGAGAGAACATGCAAACGTCCACCCAGAATTGATCCTGGATGGGATTTGATCCAGCAACCTTCTTGATGGGAGGCAACAACTCTACTACCACTGTTCCACTCACACCACATGCAGAAAAACAACAACAACAACAACAAAAAATAATAAAGACAAAAGTGAAAAGCATACCACATTCTTGACATTGTGCGACATAATAAAATAATGCAGTTTTAGGTATGTTTTTTGAATCTCAGCTTTATTGACAGAGTTAATTCAATCTTAAGGATATTCTTAAGATTACAATTACATGTATTGGTATTCTTGCAAAGGGCAGCTGCATTTTAAAGCACAAAACATTTTTTTGTCATTGTATAATCTGTATGTTTATTATAGTACGATTTGTAAATATCAGAAACATAATATTTTAATATGCCACTAAAATTATTGAAATTGTTTTTGCACGTCAGTGTTTGTGTGACATTTCCTAACACCAGTTTACAGGATAGCTGGTCTTTTTCAGTCCATTAAAATGAAAATTAAAACCTTCGATCTGTTATGGGATCCTATTATTTTCTTCAGGAGAGTGACTTTTAATATTTTAGACCCTGTGATTGAGCTGTATTTTTCTGTTTTTTCATATACTTGAGTGATTAGAACAAGTCTTGGAAATATGCAGAAACAAAAACAAGATGTTTAAGTAGACATTCACATCATGCTGGTATGGTTTAATTGTGCCTGTTGGAAGTTTGTGTTTCATCAGCCACTGACAGATATATGTACTGTGGGAGAATAAGAATAGCTGAACATGAACTAATACCCAAAATTACATCATAAGTCATAGCACAAGAACATTGTATGAAACATCACACAGTCAACATTAAAGATGATTTAGTTCAAATGAAAGCAGACCACCACAAAAGGCTGGTTGTCAGTTCATCTATAAGATTAGTGTGTTTTGTAATGGTTTCTTCCCGTTAAAAAGCAATTCTGGCGTATTCTACTTTGCTGGGATATTATTTTGCCTTACACAAGTATTTTTTGTGTTGGTTTGCCATCAGATCCCATTTATTATTATCATTACACTTCACATTAGATTTTACTGGAGGCCCTCATAATTATCTTTATTTTCTTCTTATTCTTTTGGTTTTTCCATCTTCAGGGGTTGCCATAGCGAGTCATCTTCCTCCAGCTTACTCTTTCCTCTGCATCCTCTGTCCTCGCTCCATCTACCTCCATGTCCTCTCTAACTGCATCCATAAATATCATATTTGGCTTTTTCCTGGCAGCTGCATTTCTAACATACTTCTACCAATACACCCACTGTCCCTCCTCTGGACATGTCCAAACCATCTCAGTCTGGTCTCTCTTAACTTTATCTCCCAGTTGTTCAACCTGTGCTGTACCTCTGATGAGTGCATTCATAATCTTATCCATCCTTGTCACTTCTAAGGAGAACAACATATTCATTTCTGCTACTTGCAATTCTTTCTCCTGTCTTTTTTTTACTGTTTAGTTGTGTTTTTTTATTATATAAATAATATAATATTAACATTGTTCATTTCTTCAATTAATATCACAGCTGCTGCAACTTTGGATGTCACATATTATGTCATTGTATAATTTAAAACATTTAAGCTAAAGTTACACTAAAAAAGTTATTCTCATTGCCAGTTTGGAATTATCATTTTACTTGGAATCTGTAGTTGCCTACCTGGAGAAAACTGTCTTCTCTGTACTGACTACAGCCAAAATGTGATACTTTGAACTTGAATAATCTAGTGCTGATCATCACACCATAATTCTGTCCTAGTCATAATGTTTAACTGCTAATTTTCACTCCACAGTCTGGAGTCATTCACCTTGTAAAAGTAACACTTAAGCGAGATGAAACATATGCTAGTTATCATCACATTTTTTTATCAAGCAAGCAATGTGGGTCACACAGAGGTCAGGTGAGAAAAACACCAGTGATGGTTTAGTTGCAAATGAGCTGTGATCACATAGTTTTACTGCAGCTGTGGACAAGGAATTGCTACTTGTTGGTCGAATTAAACTGTACATAGAGATGTGCAAGGATGTTTATGATTAAAATGTCAACAAGGCATGAAGTTTTACATTTAAAAAAGTTTGTGTGTGGGGTGGACTCATAAATTTGGTAAATTAGAAGATATAAAAAAATAAATAAGCATGTCTAACTTTATAAGACGTATTGTGTTGACATGGACGTATTGTATTTATCCCCATACAAAGTGAGTCAAGTCAAGCTAAATTTTCTTTATTGTCATTTGCATCCCATGTGATAGATGAGGTGGAACAAAATTGTGTACCCCTGATCTCAGTTATACCCAAAAATAGCAAAAATACAAAGTATAAAAAGAAACCGTATATAAGGATCTAAGATATACACTAAGATGTATGCTAAATGAACAATAAACTGTACGCTAAACTCAATTATGTAGTTATAAAAGAACTATAGGAAATATCAAATATACACTTTCACAATTCTCTCCACACTTTTCATTTGGAAGCAATGTTGCTATAATGAAGTACGTGTCATTCAGATTTTGACACTCATGCAAATGCACCTCATTAGTCTAATCATAGTCACAGGGAGCCAGCGCGATACAAATAGACTTAACTAGCAAGTTTTAAACTGAGAAGACTGACATTGTCTTTCTTTTTGCTCATCAGGCTCCATTGACTTTGTCGATTGATGCATCTGTCACATAATGAATTTTATAGGTCAGTTAGACAAACTGGAAAACAAATAGGCACATGGTCAACGACCCTGTCTTTGACTTTTACTGGAATTTATTTGGCCATTAACCAAATGAACATCCAGACAGTCAACCAACTGCCAAATGGACCTCATTATTGGTTTTCAGGTAAATGTGAAATTAAATAAGGAAGGAGAATTGTCGTCATCTTATTATTTCGGATGATATATATTTTTTTTTCAAGAAAAGAGTGAACAAGAGTTAAAAGTAATATATGTGATATGGTGGGTTAACAGAAGGGAAAAAATGTAAATGTAGGGAGGTGTATATCAGGTTATAAGTATTTGCGTGGTGGTCAGTAACTGCATTGTTTTAACATTATTGTATGGATTTGAAAATGCACATAAACACACACATTCACACAGAGCAGCAAAAAGCCGGTGCTACCACCAATAAACTGTTAATCTATCAGGCGCATCTATCAGCAGCTTTGTAACAGATTTATCATAGCACCCATGCTGATGCCCAGCACACATACAGTACATAAATAAATATTTGAAGCATGTATCAAGATTAGACACTGCGTTCAGCCGATACTGCTGTTACCTTTAAACAGATCCATATCAGCAGTTCTTTTTCATCCAGTGTCATCTGACACATTCATTTAAATCTGATAAATGGAACACTGGAAGACTAAATCACATTTCTGGATAGAGATTATCAGGTCCAACCAGCCATATTATCTTTTAAACCAAGAGGAAATTATTTTTCAATGTTTTTCACATCTTCTTTAAGTGAGGTTTCTATCTGGATATTGGTGTAGTGAGAAAAAAAAAATCAGAAATAGATAAAAATGTGTACTTGGAATCTTTATAGAAAGATTTCTACGTGCACCTATGACTTTTGAATAACTTAAAAACTATTGGGAATTGGCACATTCCAATTGCATTCATGTTAATGTAATCTGTTATTTGTTCCATTTGACTGTATCGAATTAAGGAATGTGAATTTAACAATAGGTATCACATATCAAAAGTATCACTGTACAAATTAACAATAACAAATACATTATGAATTGATTTAATATGACTGTTCATATTTTCCGTACAGTCTTATTTAATACAATGCAGATACACACAAGAAGAACTGTGATTGTTAAACTGGGTAACATGTTTATTTGTTTCTTTTGCATATATTTTTTTATTTTCAATTAGTTTGTCTATTTGTTTTGTGATAACTGACACTGTTCTGCCAAACGTAAAAAAAAAATAAAATAAAATGATGAAGCATTTTTTGGGGGGTAAACTTCACTCATAAGTTCTACATGATTTGAATACTGATGTATCCCTGCATCACCACAGATAATAGCTTTAATGTTTATCCCAAAAGTAAGATGAATAATGGACTCATCTGCGTACAAAACATGTTAATCATATTTGTGTCTGGCAAATAAATTATTGTGCCCAGAGAACCCAGTGGGGTTTTTGCACAGTTGATAGTCTTTCATTTTATTTTATTTTTACAACATACAAATTTATGTTGTTTGCTTATGTAGTAGCAGACACTGTAGACTCATAATAGGCTAGTTTTCAAGAACCCCTCAGATTCATCCATGAAACCTTTCCTAGCTGCTTTTAGCCAAGGGTTATTAAACATCCAGAACAATCTTGGACAAGTCATCAGTTCATCATGAGGTTGAACCATTCAGCCTCATGAGGCTTTATAGACAGACTGTAGTGGTATCACAGTTTATTAAACTGTCTATCAGTGGCCGCTTGGCTTTTATGAACTGAGACTTTTTTACGCATGCATAATAATGTCTTGAAGTCCAGTTTCCTTTTTGTCTTTTGCAGGCATAAAAATCAAATTCATTTAAAATTTTCTAAACACTATGACGATACCGTAGCTAAAACATGTGTTTTTAATCTAAAAATTATTACATTGAATAACAAATGAAAAGCTGAATTTCGAAGCTACTGCAGATGAATTCTACTGTCTTAGTGACTGCTAAATGAAGATCCAAACACACTGCACCAAAACAAACAAAATGGTAATGATACAAATATGTGTTTTTTATTGTATTTCAGCAAACTTGTAATCTGGTTTTGGGAATACTAACCCTTAGTAGTTTATTGTAATCATTGTCTACTATTTTGTTGTTTGTACTTTATACGTTCTGTCTGGAACAGGTCCCTCTTAAATGAGTCCCCATAGCTCTTTGAGGCTAACTGCTAGCCTGTATAAAAAGGTTGAATGAAAAAAAAAAAAAAAAAAGAACTTTGTAAATCAATAGTGGTAATTAAAAATAAAATGTATTTTACACTTGCTTTTACCATCACGTATGTCAAATTTTGAATTTGTTAGTGATGTGTGCTTATTATTGTTGAGCTACAGTTTACTTCATTAGTTTACATGCTTTCATAATTTAATGTCTGAAATAATAACGTAAGGCACAGTTACATCATGAAGTGACTCATTTTGAAATCAAAATGCAGCCATAATTAGGCAGCTGCCAAAATATTCAACGCTCATCATGTGGGGAAAGGGTTTAAAAGATGTGCGTGTTTGAATGTACGCTTTCTCTTGATTTTGACGGAAGGAGACACAGCTGAGAGTGTTTATCATCACACAGAGCTGCCCTGAAGATTTCTTCCTTATCCCTCTGGGTGGACATAAAGAACATTTTGAATTAGTTTAGATGAAGTTTAGTTTTTGAAATACTTTGTATTTACTGTTTTTAGTTGTTAGTTTGCTCTCATTCATTTTCTCACACTGGGACCTGACTGTTAGTACGTGTAGCTCATCCTTAGCAGATAAAATAGACATCTAGACCAGCATCTTGTTCACAGTTTCCATGATAAAATGATTGTCACGTATCAACTGTAAAATGTGCTCACATCCGTAGCAGAGTAAGTTTGGGGAGAAGCTGTTTGCAAAGGTTCAGCTCACTTTATGAACTAATCTAATATAGCTAATGTGGTAGGTGACCCATGAGCACAAATAAAATTTCCACAAGGACCTTGTCCTGATAAAATTTTATTTTGAGTTGAACTGTCATAAAAGCAGCAGAACTCAATTGCATCTGCTAATACTGTTCTGGTTAATATCCTATAAAATGTGCTACGTTTTGTTTGAGTGCTAGAGTTTGGGTAGAGTTATTTTACTTTGGTTAAACTTTTTTTTATTTTGAATAAAAACATGTTCCTGCTTGTATGGTATAAAACCAGAGAACATTGACAATGTGACCGCATGTTGAATGACATTATTTATCTTTTGTAACACACAGTCTCTTTATTTTATAAGATTAAGATAATGGGGCCCGAGATGGGGTAGAGGTAGGGCAGCCGACTAGGGACCCAAAAGTCCTAGGCTCGATTCCCAACCATTCCCATATGCATGGTGTCTCTGAGCAAGACACCCAATCCCCAATTCCTCCCTGGGTTCCTACATAGCTGCCCATTGCTCCACCTGAATGCATCTTAGGTGTGATGGGTCAAATGCAGATTAAGTTTGCCATTGTATGGGAACATATAACGATGACAACACATTATTAAGATAAAGATAATCCCCACAGCATTGACTTTCCCAACATTTTATCACTGCACTTATCTCATGGCAAGTATTTCTGACTGTAAGAGATGTAGGATGTGACACAGTTAACTAATCACAACCTTAATTACTTATTCAAGACTAGTTCAAGTTCAATATAGTAATTGTTCACTTATTCACAGATTCTCTTCTTTTTGGGTTAAACATATTGTGTGACCAAATGAGTGATGTAATGTGACATGAGACTATATTATATTTGACCCATCAAGGAAATGCGGTCATTTATTTAACAGCTTATTAAAATAACATACATTTACACTTGATTGGTTCTAATAAACTTTCCTATAAATTGACATCAACAGATGGAAATCACACAAAGTAATTTCTACTAGCAGACAAATATTTAAGGAACAACAGATCAAGTAATGAGATGGTAATTAACTTATATCTGAAGGCACTTTAGCTCAAATGTTACTGGCAAAGATAAGAGAATAGGAGGAAGAAAAGAAGGGAAGTTATCTTTGAATGTGAGTTCAACCAGGACATGGCAGCTCTTCCATGCGATAGCCAGCTAAACCCAGGTACGCTTGGTAAATAATCAGCAACTCATTACCTTACGAAGACGATCAGTCTCCTTTGGGTCCGATTACGTCCGTTTACCTTTACAACGTCTCGCAGTGTCCGCCTTGATTGACCGAAGTAGCGGCAGATTCCAAAATAAAAAATATTCCTCAGAAGGAATTTTTATTAAAAGTTTTGGAGAGGGCCTCAACACACTGTGAAACGTTAACCCCGCCCCCAGAGCAGATTCAAAATCCCTCATGAAAATGGGAGTGTCGAGAGACATGGAGGGGAGGAGGTGGGTGGGTGAGCTGTGTTCACGCCCCCTCTATCCACAAACTAAAACAAACTAAAACTCCAGCAAACAACTTACAGCAAGCAAAAGCAAAGAATACATATGTAGATGTATTTATCTATTCCCACCGAGCAATCCAAAACAAAAGGCCTAAAAGAAAAAAAAATTATACCAAAAGATATTCCGTAACCGGGATTCGAACCTGGGTCTGTCAGATGCCAGACCGGGAGCTTCACCATTGCCGTATCATGGCATATATGCATTACTTGTCCATCGCAATATAAGAAAACAAATACAACCAAATAGTTTTGATGTAGTGAAAAGTATTCCTAACATAAATAAGTTAAAATATACAAATAATTATTGCCATTCCAAAAACTATAATATGTGTCTTTGCAGTACTTTTCAGGAGTGCAATGTGCCACTTCCATATAAGGTATGAACTGCAGCGCGGACCTTCTCATCTCTGCAGGGGATTGGCTCTGCTTGAACCACCTTTGTGACGTCACACATGAGCAGACACGTCACACATGAGCGTTTGGACAATTAAGAAAATTAAGGTGTAATCCACCAGTTCAACCCATAGGACTACCGTAAACCCGTTTTTAGACCAAATATTGCCGATTAACAAATACGCACAAATACATGAAAATTAACACAGGCATAGTGCTATAAAACCTTTCAAACACATTCTAGGGAGTTTATCAGCTAAAAAAAGTTATTTTTGGGTTTAGTTCCTCTTTAAGCTTGGGTGGATGTACAACGAACGTGCTGCAATCCGAACTGATGACGAGGTTGTTGGCTCATGACCAAGTTCAACAGCTCAGCGCTGAGTCCAAGAAGATCATGACTCCTTCAACTCCTCAACGCAACTGATGACTCAGGCAAGTTAGAACATTTGAAGAGAGTCTGACTTCTGTGTACTCACTATTTTTCTATTGGTTAGTTCAACCAGGAAGTAGGAGGAGTTTAGTGGAAGAGAAGGAGGAGAAATGAATTAGAAGGGAGGAGAAAACAGACACCAGCTTTATGATTAAAACTGATTAAACTGTCTTAACACTTATAAACAAATACTGAAAGATAATTCTGACATGTCCTTCGACTTAAACAGAGTCTTTGATTATCAAAATATTGAACATAATAATGATAATACAATAACAAAAGGTTATTTTTTGATTATTTGAAATCAGAACAAAAATAAAAAGTCTCTTGAAGGTTTTCCAAGAAAGAGATGTCTCACTGAGAGTTTTCAGAGAAATAGGTGTACCACTACATAGATTTAATTTGTTTTATCAGATTCACCCACGTTATGAGAATATATGCTATTGGCTATAATCTCACTTCTAACTAGTAATAAGTGTGAAGGATATTTTTTGCATAACTCACTTTTTTTTTCTTATCACAAACCCACTAACTTTTTTCTCCTTTAATTAGTATTTACATTCATTGGGGTGTATTGTACCAACATTTGATGTACATCCAAAAAATGCCATTTGGATATTTTGCTAAATATACTCAAGAAAATACTTAAGAAATTATCAGGTGATTTAACATAGGCCACACATATTCATGCTGTAGGTATGGTTTCCTAAAATACAATTATGTGTTATAGCGTGACAGATAAAACTCCAATCAAGAGTTTTGTTGGCAGCTTTTTTTGTGTGTGTGTTCTTGTTACAAAACTGTTTTAAGAAGTGACTTAAAACTATTTCTGACAATAATGTAAATTAGTTGAATGTAAAATTTCATCAGAAAGAACGCTAAACAGTTAAATGAACAATTAAGAGGTATTACCTGCAATGGATTCTTTTCAGTAGCTCTGTGTTTTTTAATTGCAGCAAAAAAGCAATGTTTATGGTGATTACTCCTAATCTTTTTTGTTTGCTAATAAAGCAAAGTGTAAAAAATGCAAATATAGAAAATGGCCTGCAGAAATGCAAAGCTTGCATGCAATCAAGCATTAGCCCCCAGATGCATCTCTCATTGGACTTAAGAAATGACAAAGTGGCAGCACGCACATTCACACTCACGAACAGTCACAGTTTATCAACGAAAAAGTCAAAACACCTAAAAGTGTTATTGTTGTCTTGAATTACTCAAACCGTAACTATGCTTAACAATGCCAAGTTTGCTAGTCTAAAAAAATAACATTTCTAGGTCTTATTTTATGTTTTATTTGTATTGTGTTCTCAATTTTTTCAGCCAGGTGTAGCTGTGCAAACAGATTTATGTCCCCACAACACAAGTATTACAGGTGCATGCAGTCATACACAGGCACACACTCATAAATCCAATAAGTTCTTATCTGGATCTGAGTGGCTATACACAGTAAAACCTCAGTCGTGCTGAAACACCAAGTTTTATATCAAATGCGTGTCATAGCCAAATCTGTCATCTCGGGAGCCTGCTTCCAAGCATGTGAATGTGTGCGCAAGTCAAGACTTCTAACATGAGCAGTCATCCAGAATGCTTATCTAGGAAATCCAACAGCTTGACCGCTCTTTGCTGTGGCAGCAGCACACAGACACCCTTTCTGACACGCACATAGTGCTTGCAAACACACTCGCTCCCCTCTCCTCACATACACAGAAAGCCTTGCCCCATGCTGCACTGCAATGCCAACTGCCATCCGATGGGCTCAGCTCTGATCTTTTAAAGTCCTTGGTGCAACTGTGTGTGTGGTGGATACATGCACTTTGTCTTGTATGCTGACATTTAATCATTTTCTTTCATGTCAGCATTCAGCTGATTATTCTTTCCTTTTTAAACATCATCCATCAAACCTTTCTTGACATTCTCATCATGCATTGTCATTGAGTCTTCTGTATCCCTCCATGTTCAGTCCTGTTGTTCTGAAGCTTGCAGGTAATATCTAATATATTTATATCTAAGTTTAACTAAGACAACAAAAATGCATTTTTTAACCCGTTTGAAATAAGCCCACTTTAGGATATTGAAACTAGCTTAGTCAAATAATAATGTCAGTAAAATTAGCTAAAAAACCTTTACAAATTCAATTTCACGTGTATTCAAGTTATAAAGCTCTTACAAATCTCAGGTTTAAAATGCATTTTAAATTATTGTTCTTTTTTTTAAATTTACATGTATTTCATCACAATAAAACATATGCACATGTATTTTTGTACTAGTAACTTATTGTTAATTTTAATAGACTTATTAACTTGTACTTGCCTCTTCCCTGGAACAGGCTTCAGTGCCCTCTGGGTCTGGAATAAGGATTTAAAAAGTGACACTTGTTTGTTGTTTTCTACATCCATGCTTTTTTATATTTTATATTTTTATTTTTACCATACCATACTATACCACACCAATTTATTTATAGAGCACTTCAAACAGCAACAAGGCCAACCAAAGTGCTGTACATTATTTTTACATTATTTGAATAAATTGACAAATGCCATTTGTTGAATATTTAATTAAATATATTGACTTATTTTTTGATTATTTAATTAAACATATTGACTGTTTTATTAAACTTTTGTTGCAGCAAGTGAACACACATTGTCAATAAATGACACTAATAGATGAAAAAAAATATTATTCTGTCTTCAAACTAAGCTTTTTTTTTAAACTAGTTTTATGCAACTCTGTTTGAACCCAAAGACCCGGGAAAGCCACAAAAATTGAAAACCTGCTTGTATGTTGATTAATGTGCCATCCAGTGGCATGCTGCAACAAACTAAATATCCCTTCCATCCACTATCAAACAAGAATCCATAGAGACTGACAGATTCACTTCTCAGCCAGTATTTGGGTTGGATTTACGGTGCTGCAGAAAGTATCTGAGCTGACCGGGGTGACCGTGGCATCTTTAAACATAAACCGCCTGCCTCAAGTTTATGACAAACACAGTGATCATTATTTATTTGCAAACATTAACAATGAAATATAATTTGGATTATTAAATTGCATTTCTGTCAAAAGCTCACTCAAGATGTCACATACTGAAAGTTGGAAATATTAGAAGTTGACACATTCATTGTTTTCTGCTGAGCTGTGTCAAACATGATTTGTCAAGTATAACCAGGGCTAATGCTGTTGATGTTAGATGAGTGCCTTGGCTCTCGTGTTATACAGACTGGATGCACTCTGTTAATAACTAAACTTACTGATGCAAAGAATATAGTCATTTCATCCTCCTGAGTTTTATGACATTTGGCAGTGTATTTTAAAGCAATCCCACCAGCAGCATTCAGTTTGGATTGCAGAAGTAACTCTGCTTCCACTTGTATCTGGAGCTCCATTTTTAGGATGACTAAACAACATTAAGTTTAAACTGTTCACAAGATAAAGTACAAATGTTTTTAGATGTTGAAATTGATGGCAAACACATTTTTAATTTGCAAAAGAAAAATTGAATTTGTTTGCATTCTGACAAACACATCCATAAGGTGATATATATATATATATATATATATATATATATATATATATATATATATATATATATATATATATATATATATATATATATATATATATATATATATTTTTTTTTTCTTTCGGCTTTTTCCCTGCGTTAGGGGTCACCACAGCGATCTAGTCGCATGAAGATTTGGCAGTTGTTTTTACGCCGGATGCCCTTCCTGACACAACCACAGACCACCGAGCAACCACAGCCCTCTGTGTGGAGCAGAGAGCTGATATCTAGGGTTCCCGGGGGAGCAGATGTGGGTTAAGGGCCTTGCTCAAGGGCCCAGAGTGGGGCAGATGAGGGTGGAGACAGGTGTGACCGCTTCACTTATCCCACCCACATCTTTGATGTTGTCGGTACCGGGGCTTGAACCGGCGACCTTCCGATCACAAGCGCACCTTCTTAACCTCTGCGCCACCACTCCCACATATATATATATATATATATATATATATATATATATATATATATATATATATATATATATATATATATATATATATATATA
>JBBPBX010007056.1:11026-44839 GCA_038048925.1 Garcialebias charrua | reverse complement strand
ATTTTCTCATGACATAGCTACTCCACTCACAAATAACATTTTGATGAAAATCATGGGAGTGAATCTGCACTTGGTGACATGCTTCAGATGTGTGTGCGGGTGTGTGTGTGTGTGTGTGTGTGTGTGGTGGAAGAGAAAAAAGAAAGAGAAAGAAAATTGCCCCAGGCTATGAACTACACACTTACCTTTGCTCTGCAATGATTCAACTGTTCCCCAATGCATGGCATTACACACTCACTCTCTGTCTCTCCTCCTTTTATCCTCTCTGTGTCAGCTTTCATACACAGCTTTCCTGCTTTAATAACTGTGGCCATCTTCAAAGGTGACTTCAGCATGGAAAGGACAGGGCAAGCACGCCTGCTGTGGACTAAAGTAAGGATGTGGGGCAACGAGACATAGTATGTGGATGTTGCAACAGGTGTTTTAAAAGGAACCAGGGGAATGTTGTATGAAATCCATATAACTCTTGAGTAAAGCTGCTGTCGTCACTTGTGTCCCATGTATGATAAACTTTTTTTTAGCATCAGTCTTATGTTTGCTAATAAATCATTAGTATTTTTGGAAGATTTACAGGAACTAATGGCAATGTCTATCTTATAGTGCAACCTTGCATTTAAAAGATGCTTGAAGGACATTTTTACCATAATACATAGCTATTCTAGCTATTTTAGAGACTGTCTGAATGCGGAATGCTTCTGAATGCTTAATGAGGGTAAAAATAGTTATTGCATCGTAAAAGTATTTTCCTTAAGTTTCCTATTCTCTAAAACGTTTTGTTCGTTGACTTGGGACATGGTCACCAGATGGCATTCGGTTTCAGTCATTCTTCAACTTGGGTTCCCTTTATCAGTCAGGTTCACTCGGTGCAACATTATTGCTATGGGAATTGCGCCCCCGTGTGATTACCTGAAGGAATACACTCACGCCTTTACGGCAGTGGGCGTCAGCGTCACCTCAGAGGCCCTGCCCTCTGGGTACTTAAGACGCTAGCGCCCATCCAAACGGTCTCTTTTTGCCCTTCACCTCACTTAAACCTGAACTTCGTGGGACTTCTCTGTAGACACATCACTCGTTAGAGGTGAGCTTGCTCCTTACGCTGAGTGTACAGAGAAATTTCCTGTGTATTGCTGGGTTGGGGAAAGCTAGTCTAGCGCCTTTTTTTTTTTAACCTCAAAGTTTTTCTCTTCTCTCTCCGCAGCTGCTTCGCTCGATGGCGCTAACTGCGTCACATCTAGGGATGGGAATCGAGAACCGGTTCTTTTAAAGAACCGGTTCTTTATAGTTCAATTCTCTGGAATTGTAGGCTGCTTGTCTTAACGATTCAGTTTATCGGTTCTCTGAGTCGTTCTTCTGACTCGTTCTACTGACTCGACGTGGTGACGCATTTACGTGATGACATCACAGACATGCGCGATGCGCCGTATCAACATGCCGTCAAGGAAAAAGCGAAGACGAAACCAGGTCTACTTGCAACACATGCAAAGCGTCGATTACAATAAAGGGCGGAAATACTTCTAACATGCAGAGAGAAGCATTTGACCACTCAGTATGAGGTGAGTTTGTACAAATGTACCGTCTTTAACACGCTGCTTCGTGGTGGTGGAAGCGGAGCTAACAAGCTAGCGTCCTCCTCTGTTTTAAATGTTGCAGCACGTAACGTTAAACTCCTCCAGTTCCTGTCACTTGTTACTTTTTTGCTTTACTGCTTCGACTGTGTTGTATAAATAAATCTCCATCTCATGTAATAACATTTAGCTGACGAGGATTGCTGGAGTCTGGCTGGCTCAGAGGCTGTTGCTAGCACACTTAGCTTTCAGGATGACAATATTAACACAACAGACCTAAAAATGCCACCGTAGAAATGGGAGCAAAAACAAAAGTGTTTTATATTTTGTTCAGTGTGTTTCATTGTAGCCTCTTTCTGTTGTGAGAGCTTTATTTGCTGCTCAGTGTTTTTAATGGTGAATTTCTTCTGAAGCTGGCAGAGCTGAGAGATGAAGAGGGAGGCAGAAGAGGATGAAGATGATAACTATGTAAGTTTTGTTTTTTGTAATGAAAGATGATAGACTGCATGGATTATTACACTATTTATTTTAAAATTGAAACTTGTGCTGCTGGCAGAGCTGGGAGAGGCGCAGAGAGAGAGACACAGATGGAGGCAGAAGAGGATGAAGATGATAACTATGTAAGTTTTGTTTTTTGTAATGAAAGATGATAGACTGCATGGATTATTACACTATTTATTTTAAAATTGAAACTTGTGCTGCTGGCAGAGCTGGGAGAGGCGCAGAGAGAGAGACACAGAGGGAGGCAGAAGAGGATGAAGATGATAACTACAGTATGTAAGTTTTGTTTTTTGTAATGAAAGATGATAGATTGCATGGATTATTACACTATTTTAAAATTGAAACTTGTGAATTACAAGTTGTGGTTAATAATATTAATTAGGAATTATTTTTTCATAAAAGTTCTATTTTTGTTCTGGTGAAAGAGCATTAAATACTTCATGCACACAAATGGTGTACTATATATTTTTTGCCTAACCCAATGAGAATTGATAACAGAATTGATAAGAAATTGAATCGATAAATGATATCGATAAAGGAATTGATATCGATAATTTCTTAACAATTCCCATCCCTAGTCACATCGCTACCCTGCTAACGAGTAGCAGGCTAGCCAGCGAAAGTGACGCAACGGAGAAGACGTCTTCGGACGAGGATTTAAAACAACTTGCTCATTTCTTCTTGGCCATGGCTCCCGAGAAGGGAAAGCAGAAACCCAGAATTCCAAAAAAGGCCAGCAGGCCAGCGAGCCCAGCATGCGCGCCTGCCCCAGCGGCTGCAGAGTGCAGATAT
Source organism: Garcialebias charrua (assembly GCA_038048925.1). Taxonomy (NCBI): domain Eukaryota; kingdom Metazoa; phylum Chordata; class Actinopteri; order Cyprinodontiformes; family Rivulidae; genus Garcialebias; species Garcialebias charrua. The sequence goes on along the minus strand of JBBPBX010007056.1, from coordinate 41,981 downwards.
TCCCTATCGGCTACGGACACCCACGAGGCCTGTCCTGTCTGCCTGGGGATGCTACACGCAAAAACGGCGTTGGACACCCCTGACTCCTATCCACACTGCAGCTGGATTCTGGAGTCGGTGAGGAGACACCGAGTGGACATTGTGGCCAAAGCCATGGACGCAACCGCGGTGCCAACAGACCCAGATCTCACAGAGGCTCTCACTCCCACGCCGGAGCTCGAGAGCATGGATCTGGAGGACAATGGACAGGTCGAATGGGGGGACAGCTTGGACATGGCGGCTCTCGTCGGAGACTCGACAGCTGAATTTGACACTCGAGACATGATGAACGCGGATGAGATCTCGCTAACAGCCTCAGGTGAAATTTCTGAGGAAGAAGCTGACGACGAGTACGAAGGAGAGGAAGAAGACCTCTCACAGAACCCGGCGCCAGTGCTACCAGAGACAGACACTTCAATCCCCGCCCTGTTCGACTTGTGTCGCAGAGCGGCGGACGCGCTACAGATCGCGTGGCCAGAACCTCCACCTCGCCAACAGGTCACAAGGTTGGCAGGGAATTATTTTTTGCCAAGCAGCAGTCGACAACGAGGCACAGGATGCCCATCTTCCCGGATTTCCTCACGGAGCTTTCTCGCACCTGGGCTGAACCCAAGGTCCCCATGTTTCTACCGCTCTCCCAGTTCCTCGACGTCGCTGGAATGGAAGCAGTGGGAATCGCCAATGTGCCACAGATGGAGGACACGCTGGCGTCTCACCTGGCCCCCAGATCTTCTGGCACAAAAACCAACTTTGCCCAACAAAGCCTGCCGCGCTTCAGCTGCCCAGCTCAAAAAATGCTACCGAGCTCAGGGCCTCGCGGCACGTGCAATGAACACCTCCGCCAGGATGCAGGCGTACCTGGCAGAGAAGCTGCAGGAGCTCCAGTTGACAACAGACAAACAGACTGCGGCTAAGGTGTTGGAGGAAGTCCGTAGGGCCACTGACTTTGTGTTCCGCATGATAGGGACGGCAGCCATCATACAGGGGAGATGCATGGCTGAAGTGGTCATCGCCCAGCGTCATCTGTGGATGACCCTGACAGACCTTCCAGAAGGTCAGCGGTTCCCCTTTTTGCACCACCCGATCGAGCCGACGGGACTCTTTGGGGGGGCTCTGGAACAAATCCAGAGCAGGCTGGAGCAGAGGCAAAAATAGGCTGAAGCCCTCGTGAAAGGACGCTAAGGAAAACTTTTGCCTCCCCCCAGGGACACTAGCGGGAGCAGACCCGTGCAACCTCGACACCGCTCAGCCACACATCGTCCTCCGCAAAAGAGTCTAGCTTACGACGAGAAGCAGCGGCAGAGACCCCCAGCAGGTCCATCTCAGGCAGCTCAGTCCTGGAGCAGGAACAGATTCATTCATCGCCAAGCTGTCCCGCTGAGAACCTCCTCGACAAACCGTGATGGGAGACAGAAGTGGGCCTGATGAAGCGGGTCCTCTTCACAGTTTTGCTGGTTGGTCCGCCCACGGGGTACGGGAACCTGGTTATTTCTACCCAGACTTTACTTGTAAAAGACTACGAAAAGCTGGTGACATTAATGTATGCACAAAACCTAAGTGTTCTGCTGTATGAAATAAAGACAAACTGTTGTTGCACAAAAAAAACAAAAATAAAAGTACCAAAGCACAGTTGGCCCTGGTTCTTGACAAAAAAACAACAACAACAACAACACAGCAACCTTTTTTAAAGACAGTCACGATGAAGGGAGAGGGCTATCACCCCTCCTCCCTCACGGTGCACTGGGTGCCAGGTTAGAACAATGAACCCCAGGAGGGCGCCCCAGGACTGTCTGCAGCAGACAGACCTTGCGACGTCCGTGGGCAGCAAGCCAGCTCGCGCACGGCCGGCCGGACGGGGGAGTCAAATACTATCCTCCCATGCCGCAGGATCTCGGGGGTTCTACAATACACAAACCCTCCGAGCTCATAGCGCATCCGCATGCCCGGAGGGCGTGTCTGCTAAACACGGAGGCCATGATGACAGCCTGTCTATAAAAGCAGGAGCAAACAGTGCCCCAAAGACCCATCTCTGCCTGATGCCCTCAACAAGTTTTATGCACGGTTTGAAGACCCAAATAGACCACCCAGCACCAGACTCACCTCATCACCAGAGGAAGAGCATCTCAGCGTGACCACAACAGAAGTGAGGAGCAGTGGCGGCTGGTGATATTTTTTTATGGGGGGGCGCCATAAAAAAATTTTAAGCATGTGTAGAAGTATGCATAATTATGTTTGTATACTGTAAAGTAAGTTTGTTCATGTTTTTTATTTGTATATATCAGGTGTATCCATTTGTATAAAACTATCATTAATAAAACATGGTTCATCTTCACCATGGTGTAGTGGCTAGGGAATCAGACTTGAGATCCGAAGGACCCAGGTTCGAACCCCGGCCACGGCACACCTTGGGGTGTCTATGAGTGCACACCCATTTTCCCCAGCTCCCCGGGCGCTGACCACGGCTGCTCACTGCACCACCTGGTGGTGGTTGGGTTAAATGCAGAGACCAATTTCGTCTGTCAAGTATGGGAAACATACACAGATGACAAAAATGTGATATTTATTTATTTATTTTTATTTGTTTGAGGCATCAGTGTGAAAAGAGAATGGGAGTGTTCTGCTTCCACTTTTCAATTGTTAGACAACTTCTATCATATTCTGTTATTATTTTAGTAATACAAGTTCATAACATAAATAGAATTGTGAGGGTCCAGACTTAAATAAGGACAAAGGTGTTCAAAAATCCACCAAATAATTCAATTTAACAGTTCCAAAAATAAACTAACAAATAATTAAATTTCAATGAAAAATAAATCAAAAGATAATAACAAATTTGGCCCAACTTAAACAGGTCAACTGAAGTCTAACAAGGAGGAATGATTCCAGATTAGATTTTAACCCTCCTGTTATGTTACGGGTCAAATTGACCCGTTTTAAAGTTTACATTTTTTTTAAAAATAGTTAAAAATATTTTTTCTGCATGAAACTTTTTCTATTTGTCTTAATAGTTCCAATCAACATATAAATTGAAAATGATTCACTTTACACATTTGTACCACTCTCTGCGTCTACTTGTTACATCGATACTGTTCGGGTCAATTTGACCCGGCAGTCAAAATGAATGGTAAAAAGGGGAAAAACATTTCCAATTCTATTTGTTTCCTTGAAACTATGAGACATATTTCACTACACACACACACACACACACGCGCACACACACACACACACACGCACGCACGCACGCACACGCACGCACGCACGCACACACACGCACGCGCACACACACACACACACACACACACACACACACACACACGCACGCACACACACACACACACACACACACACATACACACACACATGCACACATGCATGCACATAAACCCACTTTCTCACTATTCTCTTTACTTCACAAGGAAACTGTGAGAAAGCAGGTGTTTATACAACTTTTGACGGGAACCTTTTCTGTTCCCGTGGGAAAACTCCACCCACACAAATCTTCATGACTCATTTGTCTTGATTTTAATGAGCGGGTCAATTTGACCCAGAACAGTAAATGTGTTTCAAGTTCAATTATAAAGATCACCCTTTGAAAAAAATAAAATAAAATGTAACATAATTTTTTTTACAAAAATCAATTTCAAGGATAATTATTGTTTTTTTGTGTGTAGGTTTTTTCAGCAAACATAAAAAATGTAAATCACATTGTTTATGTCCAAATGAGTTAGTCGTCATTATCCTTTATTTATGAGAAATAAAAAAAACATCATTGCACAAATATTGACTGACATGGTTAGTATTGGAGTTAATAATCAGATACAAAAAGGTTTTGGAGGATTTTTTGGGTTTCTGACACTATTACATGATTAAACACTCCCCGGGTCAAATTGACCCACGAACATTATTGCTGTACCTCAGAAACGAACATAACAGGAGGGTTAAATAACTGATTTATGGGGAAGAAAAATGATCTATTTTACTGTGATCCACCTGATGATCTCCACTTATACTTAAGGCTGCAGTCAAGTCCTCTTCGCTGGAGCATTGATTCCTACTCATGGTATTTATGCTTCTAGCCAGTTTCTGAGTACAGTACTTTGAGAGACACTTACCTTGTTTTTTGTTGTGTTTCCAGTCCTCGTTTCCATCTTGGTCCTGGGTTCAGTTCTCTGCTCATCGTGTCTTGCCCTCCAACCACTTGCCTGCCTCATTTCGCCCTCTGGGATTCATCTCAAGGAACTAAGGATTTCTCTGTAAAATAACAAACAAAACTAGATCAATCATCTTGAAAGAGCCTTCTGGTCAAGCCTTTCTGACAGTTTGTTTCATCTTCTAGGAAATCCAGAAGATCCCTGTACATGTGTACAGTATATAGACTTGCACTGTAAATAATAAACACTGTTACTTTTGCACCTCTTCGTGTCGTTCTGGGTCTCATTACCAACTGGGTAAACCTTTGAAATCATAACACTATGACCACTTTATTGTTCTTTTTACATATTTTGTGCTAATTTCAGCTTACTTTTTTGTTGCTAGTTTTATATCTTTCAAAATATGAAACTTTCCCTTAAACATTATTCTCTTAAATCTGTTTTCTTTTTTATCTTGTTGAGATTTTAGCTACTGTTCTGCTACTTTTCTGCTACTTTTAACTAGCATTTTGATACTTTCAGCAAAAAAAATGCTACTTTAGCTAGTGTTTTGCTACTCATCAATATTTTCCTCTTTTTGCTGAAGCTTAGCAGTTTAAGCATCTGTCTTTTAGCTACTATATGTCATGTGTTTGCCCCTCACAGCCAGCCATGTTCATGTTTGTTGTTAAAGAAAGTGAAGTGACCTAAAATCCGATATCAGTCTCCTTAAGTTGGTCACCCACCAGACTGGTCTAAGGGTCTTTTCTTCCACTTTATGATAAAGAGGCTCTGGGTCCTGCAAGGACAATAACCTTCACATCAACGTGAAGAAGACAAAGGAGATGATTGTGGACTTCAGAAGGAACAAACAAACCCCACACCCCACTGAACATTGGAGGATCTGCAGTGGAAGTGGTCTCCAGCTACAAGTACTTGGGTATACACATGAACGATAGCCTCAGCTGGAGCAACAACACCACCAGCCTGATCACGAAAGTTCATCAGAGACTCTACTTCCTCAGACGGCTGAGATGAGCTGGTCTGAGAAGTTCAGACCTCACCTCCTTCTACAGGTGTGCAGTGGAGAGAGCAAATAAATAGAATCAATCTACTGTATTTTTTTAGTACCAGAGTTCTCTTAAATATTCCTAATATTAAAGGTCCTGAGTTGACTCCTAATGCATCTTAGCATATACTGTATAACATTTCACCATATAAATGTACCTTAAATGTTTCAATGTTAATAAGCTAGTAACTTGCAAGAGACTTTGTTTTCATTCTCCAGATCAATACAGTGTTAAAAATAGTAAAACACCACAAGTGAAAATACTCACTTTTGGGATATGGGAAGTCACCTGCTGCATGAAGGTTAAGCTGGACATCTTGGATCTTCTTCTGTACACCACCTGTCTGTTACACAGGTGGTAGATTGGAAATAATCACTGCTGGTGTGTAGAGATGAAGGTGTTGTGTGGATTTTTTTCTGTAAAGAAAGTACAGAAGGCACATTAATTATGTATTTTTTTTTAGCATTTTCCACATTGCTTGAAGTGCTTTGTGTACACATATGTAATCACATTTTAACTTTCTTAATACAACATAAATAATAATATCCAGGTTAACAACAGCACAACTTATAATGAAACTAAAGTTTAACTAAACTAAACTAAAACTAAAGTTTATTTATTCATTCAGATTTATTCATCAGAAAATTTGCAACTGCTGCTAAACGAAACGAGAAAAAAGTTAACTAACACAGACAGACACTCTGAGGAGTAAAAAGTTCATGATGAGCTGAAGATGGACAGACAGGAGTCGTCTTCACACATTCGGGTTTATAACTAGCAAGTAGCAACTTTGCAGTACACCACACCATGAGCACAGCTAGTAGCTACTGTAACTGACTGAAACAACCACACACACACGACACCACGTCCCGAACACAGATGAGAACAGCTCAAACTTTGCTCATGTGTGCTCAGCGATTTATTAAACTCACTAATTATTACTTGCTTACCTGTGTAGAAAGGCACCGTTAATAATTACAGCTGTTTCAACGTCGCTGGTTGGCCGTGTGAAGCTCTGACTGTAAACAGAGGGAATCCCCCGCTCCCCCTCCTTCCTGGCTCAAACCGGAAGCTGGCGATCCGTGGCGATAATAGACGAGTCCAGGCTCGAGAGCGGCGGAAAATGCGACCTGTACAGTTCAATAATTTTGTACAGATGGGACATAAACTACGGCCGCTAGCGGCCGCTAGTTATGATTAGATTCAATGGAAAAGCATGGGGAAAGCCCCCAGGCGGCGCCGAGCGGGGAAACCGGAAGTACGTCACTCACAATCAGAAAACGTTTTTTGAAACAAACAAAACAATCATTACTCATAAAATATTTATCCTACACAACTAAAAACATATATGCATGCATTTCGAAATATTTTTATTTTATTATTTCACTTTTATAAAAAAAAAATAATAATAATCTTCAAATGGTGAAGAAGAAGAGCTGCAGATCCAAGGAGGAGCGGCGCCCCTAGCGCCCTCTAGTGGCGGCCGCCTCTGGTGAGGAGTAGTCTCAGAAGGATCAACCCTCATAAAGCAACTGGACCGGACAACATCCCCGGGAAAGTTCTGAAGGAATGTGCGGACCAGCTCTGTGAGGTGCTGGCTGACATCTTCAACACCTCACTTGCTCTGGAAACAGTTCCCACCTGCCTGAAGACCGCCATCATCATCCCAGTCCCAAAAAGCTCCACAGTGACTGGTCTGAACGAATATTGGCCGGTGGCTCTCACCCCGATAGTTGCAAAATGCTTCGAAAAACTGGTCATGACCTACATCAAAACAACCGTCAACATAAACGAGGACCCTCATCAGTATGCTTACCACGAGAACCGATCAACAGAGGACGTCATCTCGTCCGTGGTCCACACTGCTCTCACCCACCTGGATCAGAAAAACTCCTACGTCCGTATGCTCTTTGTGGACTTCACATCTGCCTTCAACACCATGATCCCCCAAACTCTGATGGACAAACTATCCACACTTGGACTAAGCCCCTCCGTTTGTAACTGGGTACTAGACTTTTTAACAAACAGACCACAGTCAGTGAGGATCCACAACTTCTCCTCCTCCACCATTGCCCTCAGCACTGGCTCTCCTCAAGGATGTGTGTTGAGCCCCCTTCTGTTCACTCTGCTCACATATGATTGTGCAGCTACCCATCCAGGTTGTCATATTGTAAAGTTTGCAGATGATACAGCGGTGGTGGGATGCATCACAAACAATGATGAGTCCAGCTACAGGCAGGAGGTGGAACACCTGGAGAGCTGGTGCAAAGAGAATAACCTTCACATGAATGTGAAGAAGACAAAGGAGATGATTGTGGACTTCAGAAGGAACAAACAAACACACACCCCACTGAACATAGGTGGATCAGTGGTGGAAGTGGTCTCCAGCTACAAGTACTTGGGGGTACACTTGAATGATAATCTCAGCTGGACCAACAACACCACCAGCCTGATCAAGAAAGGTCATCAGAGACTCTACTTCCTCAGACGGCTGAGACGAGCTGGTCTGAGTAGCCCAGTCCTCACATCCTTCTACAGGTGTGCAGTGGAGAGCATCCTGTGCTCCAGCATCAACGTGTGGCATGGAGGCTGCACAGCTGCAGAAAGAAAAGCTCTGCAGAGAGTGGTGAAGGCTGCACAGAAGTCTGTTGGAGTCAGTCTCCCCACCATCACAGACATTTACACTTCGAGATGCAGGAAAAAAGCCACCTGCATCATGAAAGACCCCACTCACCCAGCACACACACTCTTTGCCCCACTCCCCTCAGGACGGAGGTTGAGGAGCATCAAATGTAGAACCACTAGACTGAGGAACAGCTTCTACCCTGAGGCTGTTAGACTCATGAATAAATAAATAATAAGAATAATCACTGTGAAATATCACATCATGCTGATGCTGATCTGTTTTCTTGTTGCTGTGTTCATCTGTGACCATCTGCTCATAAAGACTCATGTTCGTGCTGCTGTTTGTAATGACGTTTTTCTATTACTCTAGGGCTTAGTGTATTTCTAGTTGGATGTTTTTCTTAGTTCATATCCTAGATGTTATTACTGTTTTTCTCTCACATTTTGTTGTTGGATGTAACTGAGACCCTGCGTACATAATCTCATTTCATCGCATGTACTACATGCGGTGCAAATGACAATAAAGACTCTCTGACTCTGACTCTGTCATGGCCCCCAACTGCAATTCAGCAAATGACCGCACCGGTCCACTGGGGTGCTGCAGTCGCCTGCAAGCCCAGTCCGTGCACACGTGCCGAAAAGGAAAAGGCCAATAATGCTGCAGAAGTTGTCAATAAATGTCGTCACAATACAAACAATGCACCCTGGCTGACTCGGATAATTTTTCCTCGTGCCCAAGAGAGTCTGGACCTCATGAATTGGTCCCGATCTGTAGGTGCTGAGCAGAAAAATAAAAATGTTAAAGATAAAAGCACTCAAACTGAGACAGGCTTTCCAGCCTGTAAAACCAGCAGGCCACATAGACGTAAGACTACTAAATGGTAGCTTATTTATATAGCGCTTTCTAGCCCCCTGTGAGGATCCCCAAAGCGATTTACAATACCAACCATCCACCCATTCATACACGCATTCATACACCGGTAGCGGCAGACTGCCATGCAAGGCGCCTTTCCAGTCCTACCGGGAGCAACTCTGGGTTAAGTGTCTTGCCCAGGGACACAATGACACATGGTGTGGGGAACCGGGACACATGATCAGTGGATCTGAAATATGTGACCGAGTGCAATGCACAAGCCCAGCTGCACCTTCGATTTGATTTGATAGGTTAGGTTAGGTTACTTTATTTATACCCAAGGGTAAATTTGGTTTGCAGTGGTACAAAGCATACATCCATCCGTGCGCACACACAAATAAAAACAGAGTAAAAACATTTAGTAAAAACGAGATGAGATGTTCGAAAAAAGATGTTCACATCCTTGATAGAGAGGAACGATGGTTTGAGAGAGGAGTAAAGGAGGCCATCTTTGTGAAAAGAAACCGTCCATCATTAAACAGGGGTGGAGGCCTCTGGGTTCAACTGTCTCCCTCTTACAATGCTGTTATTGCTAGTATCACTCAGCCCTCTGTGAATAGCAAACAACCATCAGGGTGCTAATTCATTCAACCTTTATTTATACAGGCTAGCCTCGTTGAGTCACGGGGACTCATTTACAAGAGGGACCTGTCTCACTCACACCAAACAACCATCCACTCTCACACTCACACCTAGGGTCAATTTAGAGTCACCAATCAGCCTAACAAGCATGTTTTTTGGTCTGTGGGAGGAAACCGGAGTACCCGGAGGAAACCCACGCATGCACGGGGAGAACATGCAAACTCCACCCAGAAAGGCCCCGGACCGGGATTTGAACCGGCAACCTTCTCGCTGAGAGGCAGCAGCTCTACCAGTTGTCACTCAGCCCTCTGTGAATAGCAAACAACCATCAGGGTGCTAATGATCCATTGTTAGGCTGATGGCCCTCCTTGATCATGTGAGCAGCTGGTTTCAGGCTGTCATCAGCCAACTGGTTGTGCAACACTGTGGGAGGGTGCTATTTATAAGACTGAGCTGAACACAGCAACTCAGACTGAGGAAGTCTTTCGGACGAAAGACGAAACGTTTCTACATTTTTTTTGCTTTGTTTTGTTTTATTTTTTGAATGTCCAGAGGACCAGACTTAGCTTTTTTAGATTTTTCTACCTGGATTATTGAGCATGCATCAGAGTATTTAGTAAAAACACTTCAAAGAAACCATAAACAGATAATGTTGCACATAACGGTGTTAAGGCTCCCCAAATGATATTTAAAATGAAAAATAAAAAACATTTAACCACTAAAAGCGTCAACATTATTTCAGTTTGTTCATTTCAGTAACAGCAGTGGGAACAAAGCTATTTTTAAAACGTGTTGTCCTACATTTAGGGACTAAAAACCTCCGACCAGAGGGAAGAAGCTGAAACTCTCCATACAGGGGATGAAGGACATCTTTTAAAACAGAAGAAGCTATCCTCTGTACCTGACTAACGTACATGGATGTAACTGAGGTTTGGGTTCCTCCGGTCAGTTTGGATGACAGCTTAACAATCTGCTGAAGGGAATTCTTTCCTCTCAGTGTAGTGTGACCAAACCATGACACCAAAGAAAATGTGATGTTTATTCATTCATTTTAAAAGAACAATACAAAACAGTTTTTTCAGATACAAGAATACAAGTAGGATAAAATGAAAGGAGCAGAAAGAAGATGAAATCTTATTATATCTGCCCCTTATTTCAGTTTGTTCAACCAAAGATAACCTTCAAACTACATCACAAAATGAATAACTCTACTAAATTTTTCTAACTGTAATACTACACAAACACACTAAGCTACATCATATATAGTTTTTGAGCAAGTCCTTTTTGACCTTTTTCTTAAATGTATACATTGATTTTGCATTTTTAACATCACTCTCCAGAACATTCCACAATCGAACTCCCTGAATTGAGGTAGACCGTCCCTTTAAGCTGGTTCTGAATTGTGGTTTGATGAATATCTCTGTCCCTTTGAGATTGTAATAACTTTGTCTTTTTATAAATTTCTTTGGATATTTAAAGGTAATGTGTTATTATGAGCCCTATACATAACTGATAAAATACTATATTCTACCAATTCCTGGAATTTCAATAAATTTAGCTGAAGAAACAAGGTGTTTGATGGGTGACTGAAATGTTTTCTGGTGATTACTCTTACAGCTCTCTTTTGTAAAATAAAAAACTTTAAATAACGACCCCTCATCGGGAGGCTTTCAGCTCCGTCATAAAACTGCAGAAAAGCACTCTGACTCCACCACAGATTACCGTATTTCTGGTTTACGAGTCATCACCATTTTGTTCAAGGCATGTCCTTCAGGGAAGCATATCTCTTCAATACGCTCTTGTACGGAGAGCTCTCAACGGGGTCAGAGAGTGACCCTCATGCTCTGCCGACACCCCTTGGGCCCCTTCAAGTCAGCCAGGCCCTGCGCGCTGTACGCGGTACTAAAAATGCGTGCTCCGCAAATATGGCTAAGCAAGCAAACATGCCCTGCCCCCCTTGGGTGAACAGGGAGGACACTGATCAGCTCAGGGTGTCCAACAACCCTGGGGCCCCAGAGGGACCCTTCAGTGTCCACAACAGACGTCCCACTGGGTCGAGCATTGTCCTGCATGTTAACTAACACGGCCGTATCCAAGGGGCGATGGGGAATGGTCCACAGAGACTGGACTGCCCAAGGCCTCTGGAAACAACAGGACACGAGATTTCTCATCAGCTTCCTGGAATTGAGGCCAGTTCACCTATCTGTGAAACACAAGCCGCTCATGTAGCGCACCCTAGGGCTATTGTCACGGAAGGTGACATGCACCCCGGGTAGCTCAAACCATGAGACAGAGGCTCTCTCAGGAGGGCCTCTTCTAACCCCAGAACAGAGGCGGAACCAAAGGCTTGTGGACCAGATCTGGCCATGGTGCAGCCGGGCATTCGTAGGTCTGTCCGCCTGCAAAACCTGCATGCTCTACGACCTATGCCTCTCACTAAACGAAGCAAACACAGATGCTCTGGCCCACGGCTGGCCAGCAGGGGCGCTGCGTTGCACCTCTCCCCCTCCCCACCTCCAATTCAGGTGACGCGGGAACACACATGCAAGGGAGACGCCTCCCTAATATTGTTGGCCCCCAGGTGGCCATGAGGCCCATGGCCCTCGGAGGTGTACTCAATGCTGATACCCTAGCAGCTGTTCCACAACAGGGACCTGCTGACTCAACCACACAAGCAACCTCTCCACTTACGTCCAGGACTGTGGCAGATCTCAGCATGGTTGCTGAGAGGAACAAACTGATGGCCTCAGGCCTTCCCAACAACGTGATAAACACAATCCAGGGAGCGAGAGCTGTGTCAACACAGACTCTCTACGCTCGTAAATGGTGTGTTTTTGAGGCTTGGTGCATGGAAAGGAATATTGTCCCATATTCCTGTGACCTGGTCCAGCTTCTTACCTTTCTACAGGACCTGCTGGAAAAAGGCCGCTCATTTTCCACCATTAAGGTGTTTTTGTCAGCCATCTCGGCATGCCACGAAGGCTGGGGGGGGAGGACACCCGGTGCACACCCTCTCATGATACGGTTCATGAAGGGCGTATTGAGGAAAAGACCCCCCAGCAGGACTCTGGCCCCTGACTGGGATCTCCAGTTAGTCCTGAATGCTCTTTGTGAGCCCCCATTCGAACCTCTGAGCAACATTAAGATAGGTTTGCTATCTTATAAAACTGCTCTACTCTTGGCTCTTTGCTTAGGTGACCTCCACACTTTATCTGTGCACCCAATGTGTACAAAGTTTGCCCCTGATGGGTCAAAGGTTACCTTACGCCCTAACCCCACATATGTCCCAAAGTTTCTAACTTTGAATCCCAGATGTCTGGACTTTGAACTTTCTTCATTTCCTCTTGCTCCCGTCCTCACTGAGGAACAGAGGAGGTTGAGAGCACTCTGCCCCGTCAGGACCTTGGGTGCTTACATTGAAAGAACAGCTATTTGGAGGAAAACAAACCAGCTCTTTGTATGTTTTGCCAACCCGGATGCTGGCAGGGCCCTGTCAAAACAGTGCCTCTCACACTGGGTGACTGAGGCCATTAAAAGGGCGTACAGTAACAAAGGTCAACAGGTGCCCTCTGGAGTACATGCCCAATCCACTCGAGGCTTGTCCGCCTCGTGGTCATTGTTCAAGGGCGTACCAGTTGCAGACATCTGTGCAACTGCAAACTGGAGTTCAACAAACCCGTTTGCAAAACATTACACTTTGGACGTTACTGCATGTGACGTCACTCAGGCTGTCCTCTCTAACACACAGTAGAGAGCGGCCGAGAGATGCCTAATGTATAAAGGCAGAAGTTCTCACAAGCATGCATTTTACTGAGCATTTCAAGGGTGTGAATGAATTACGTTCCCATAGCAATAGTGTTGCACCGAGTGAACCTGACTGATAAAGGGAACTGAAAGTTATGCACCATAACTCATGTTCCCTGAAGGAAGGGAACGAGGTACAACACAGTTGGCCCTTTTCAATGCCAAAGCTCGGTGAAGTGCACTTGGAGACCGTTGGATGGGCGCTAGCGTCTTAAGTACCCAGAGGGCGGGGCCTCTGAGGTGACGCTGACGCCCACTGTCGTAAAGGCGTGAATGTATCCTTCAGGTAATCGCGTGGGGGCGCAATTCCCATAGTAATGCTTTAACAGATTAACCGAGTTATCGACAGATTGAGTGCTTTGACTTCTATCGAGGCTTTTTTGTCCACATCGGGAACCCATAGTGACGTCATCACGTCGCGGTAATGTCAGTACGTCACATCACGTGACGAGCGCGGTAGCTTTTAGTAGACTCTTCAAAATTGAATCCTTTGTGCGCACGGATGTGTATGGAGCTGGTCCAGTCTTGTCAAAAAGGTAAAAATGCGTCATGTTTTATTATTATGAAACTTTGCTCACATTGAATCAACTTCTGTCACCACCGTAGATTGTGATAGAAGGGGGCAGTGTTGGATTGCAGGTCACATACAACACGGCCGAAACGGCTTCCTCTCTCGTTTCACAAACAAAACGCAACAAATATTAATCTCTCTAGACCTATTAAAAACCTATAAACACATTCATCTCTAAAAGTAAACCTAAATTGCACAGCACTGCAGGCTGTGCTGCCGTGTGGCCCCATTTGTTTTTTAAGTTTCGGTTTCAGCGCCGCACGGTACTTTCACTTTTAATATTAATAGTTAATAATTATAATTAAACTAATAGTTTTGTTTTTCCTGTGACTTATCTGCAGTATGATAAATGATAGGAGCATAATAAATGCTCCCAATGTTTTGTTTTTTTTTTGTTTGTTTTAGTGGTAATGAAGTTTTTATGCATTTTTATATATTTATTTATTTTGCATCTATGACATCATCGACTAATCGAGCACTAATCGAGATTTTTCATGTTAATGTCGAGTTTAAAAATGATGTACTCGTTCAACCCCTATCCCATAGCAATAGTGTTGCACCTCGTTTCCTCTAGGGAACATGAGTTATGGGAAACATACGCAGATGACAGACAAACACATTATTACATTATTATTATTACATTATTATGGTGCATAGCTTTCAGTTTTATATTACTTTATAACTTTATAATGTTTTATTTTATTTTATATTGTATTGTGAGCAGTAAAAACCTCTGAAGCAATCAGGCTGTTTATGTTTTAAGGCAAGTAAGTGAAAATTGAATTATGTATTAGTATGATTTAAACAAGGAGGGAGTAGTAGTGCAGAGGTTAGAGAAGGTGGGCCTATGATTGGAAGATCCCCGGTTCAACTCCATGTACGTAATAAAGTATTAAAAAAAGAAATGTGGGTGGGATAAGTGAAGCACCCACTCCTGCCCCCACCCTCATTTGACCCACTCTGGGCTCTTGAGCAAAGCCCTTAACCCCCACCATCTGTTCCTCTGGACACTCTAGATAGCAGCTCTCTGCTCCACACAGAGGGCTGTGGTAGCTTGGTGATCTGTGGTTGTGTCAAGAAGGACATCCGGCGTAAAACTAATTGCCAAGTCTTTGTGCAACTTGGTTTGCTGTGGCAAACCATATCACAGTGAGCAGCCGAAAGAAGAAAACAAAAGTTTGATTTAAACAACCCAGAGTACCATTTGTAAATGCATTCATCTCCTGTGATTGCTGGCTGTTCTCCAAAGCTTTGAAATATATGAAGATGTCTACACCTGATTATTTTGGTAATCTCTTTTTTTCCATGACACTTATATCCTTCACAAGGATAGTAGTAGGCAGTGCCTTTGTATTTACAGGACAACATGAGCTATCCACCAATAGCTCCTGGTTTACTAGTGGGTTTGGGCCTTTTACCCACATTGGACAGTTGGCTATGAAATAACCAGGCTTACTACAGTAGATATACAGTACTGTATTCCTTTGCTAAGATCCAGTGTTGTCTCTCCTTTGGCTTGAAGCATGTGTGGCCAATCTGCATTGGTTCAGGATCTGGCCCTGGCATTTGTACACAAACAAAAAAGCCATAATGACAAAGAAAAATGTAAATTGAAAAAGGAATCACTAACCATCTCAATAAAAGTAATTAAATAGAGTCAGTCCACTAAAGCTGATGGGTGAATTCAAAAATTGTATAAAAAAACGCTCAAGATTTTGAGGAAAATATATTGTGGTGTAAATACATCAATACCCCTAATATAGCCGTTCAAAGAAATGAAGATAAACACCACTGGCTACAAATTTAGTACCTCTTGAGTAAATCTGCTGCCATCACTTGTATCCGATAGACAACTTCTTTAAGAGCATTAGCAGTTTAGGAGGAGAGCTTGGATGTACATATATGTAACTATAGTATTATTTATTTGCTTGTTGTGATAGTTTATGTTTATGTTTATTAAATTTGTTCATTTTTTTACAAAAGAAACACAATACAAGACAATCCCATTAATGATACGTACACAATGTAAAAAAATGAAAGGTAGCAGAAAGAAGAATAAATCTTATTATATCTGCCCCTTTTTTCAAACAATCAGATTAAACAATAATAATCTTTCACCAGCAGTACAAAATGACTAACTCTTTCTAATTTTCTAATACTAATACTAATACATAACTAATAATTGATACAATACACATTACGCTAATTCATATATATTTTTTCAACAAATTCCTTTTGATCATTTTCTTAAATGTAAACAGTGACTTGGCATTTTTAACTACATTCTCCAAGCCATTCCATAATCTAATTCCCTGGATTGAGGTAGAACGTCCCTTCAAACTAGTTCTGAATTGTGGTTTTACAAACATCTCTGTCCCCTTAAGATTATAACAACTTTGTCTTTTAACAAAATTCATTTGGATATTTAAAGGTAATTCGTTATTCTGAGCCCTATACATAATTGATAAAATATTATAATCAACCAAATCATGGAACTTCAATAATTTCAGTTGATAAAATAATGTACTGGATGGATGACAGTAATGTTTTCTAGTGATAATTCTTACAGCTCTTTTCTGTAATACAAAAATAGGCTTTGTGATTGTTTTACACGCTTTCCCCCAAACATCAATACAATAGATTAAGTGTGGAACAATGATTGTGTTATACAACAAATACAGAGCTTTATCATTCAATAGGTCTCTGACCTTGTATAGTACTGCAATCGATTTAGCTATTTTTATTCTTACAGAATTTATGTGTTGTTTCCATGTCAGTTTGTCATCAATGATAACACCCAAAAACTTCACCTCACTCACTCTACAAATCTCAACACCCTCAATTTTGAGTGGAACATCAACAGTTTTCTTTTTATTACTGAATATCATGTAATTAGTTTTTTCTAGATTTAATGATAATTTATTGATTTTAAACCAAGTTTGTATTTTGGTAAATTCTGTCTTTATCAATTCCAACATTTGTTCTATATCTTCACCTAAACAGAAAAATGTGGTATCATCAGCAAAAAGTATACATTTAAGGAGTCCTGACACATTTACCAAGTCATTCACATATAAAATAAATAGCTTTGGTCCAAGCACAGAGCCCTGGGGAACTCCACATGTGATATTACAGAGGTCAGATCTTACATCATTTATTTGTACAAATTGTTTCCTATCTTTCAAATAGCTAGATACCCACTGTAATGCTGGTCCTCTAATACCATATTTGTTCAGTTTTTCAAGGAGAATGGTGTGATCAATAGTATCGAATGCTTTTTTTAAATCAACAAAAATACTGACACAATATTGTTTTTGATCGACAGCAGTAGTTATTTGTTCCATTAATTCCATGAGAGCCATTGATGTAGAGTTTTTAGCTCTGAACCCATATTGACTGTTGCTTAGAATATTTTGTTTGTCTATAAATTGATCTAGTCTGTTCACAAATAGTTTTTCAAGAATTTTAGAAAACTGTGGTAACAAGGATATAGGTCTATAATTGTTGAACACACATTTATCACCATTTTTAAAAAGAGGAACTACCTTAGCTACTTTCATATTATCTGGAAATATTCCTGTTGAAAATGATAAATTACATATATATGTAAACGGCTCAATAACATGGCTCATTATGTCCTTTACAAACATCATATCCATGTCCACCCAGTCCTTTGATCTCTTGTCTGTAAGATTTTTTACTACCTTCATTATTTCCTCTTTGTTAGTTCCATTTAGAAAAATACTGTTTGCACAGCCTGTAATTGAATGGCTCACATTATTATCTACTTTTGGTATTTTAGCTGCAAGGCTTGATCCAACATTCACAAAATATTGATTAAATCCATTGACAATTTCATTTTCATCATAAACTTCATCTTTTTCTTTTACAAAATATTTTGAAATACTAGTTTTTGCTTTATGATTCTTCATAACACTATTCATTACTCGCCATGTTGCTTTCATATCACCATTACTTTTATCTAATAATTTACTATAATATTCTTTCTTATGTTTCCTTATAATCCCTACTAATTTATTTTTATACTTTTTAGATTTTTCTTCAGCGTTCTGACTTCGCAATTTCAAGAAACATGAATACAAATAATTATTTTTTTTTACAACCACTATGACTCAGAGTGGCAACACAATTTTTTACAGAAAAAAGAAACAAACATTTAAATGAAGACTGTAGTTTAGAAAGAGAACAATGAAGAGTGAAAAAACAAACAAAAAAGCAAACAAACAAACAAAAAAGATAAATTAAATGGTAAATGGAGCTTATTTATATAGCGCTTTCCAGCCCCTTATGAGGGGCCCCAAAGCGTTTTACAATACCAACCATCCACCCATTCATACACACATTCATACACCGGTAGTGGCAGACTGCCATGCAAGGCGCCATCCAGTCATACTTTGCAATTAGGTCATCAAATGCACTTTGGTGCAAGCGGTTGTCAGATTTCAACCTCAACAATCATTTGCACTGATTTATTCCTAAGTTTTAGACTGATCAGAGTTGTTTACAATGCTTGTTCTGGTTAGAACCATTATCTATATAAATATGTACATGAATGAATGAATGTGGGAGGAATAAAGAACACTT
Source organism: Garcialebias charrua (assembly GCA_038048925.1). Lineage (NCBI taxonomy): Eukaryota > Metazoa > Chordata > Actinopteri > Cyprinodontiformes > Rivulidae > Garcialebias > Garcialebias charrua. Next base: position 23,642 of record JBBPBX010007056.1, on the reverse strand, counting down.
GAAATTGGCTGTAACAAGAAAAACCTTATTGGATAGGATAAAAAGTTTCCACTAATGTGTGGAAGTTACCCATTCATGTCATATCATGAAAGCTACTTTATCAAAACACATGGCGACTCGCACATACAGTGCACACTGGCTACAGCAGTACTGCTTGCTAAGAGTAAATTCAGACGTTTTCCTGCTAAAAATGGACAATTAGAATTATGGGGGCAACAAAAGTCAGTTACTGTACAGGAGCTCACTGAACTTTGTAAATTAAAGCATTGTTAAAGGTTTTTATTTTACATTTCTTTTTCTCTTCTACTGTACATTTCTTTTCCATACAGTCAACTAACTATTTACTTTTTAAATGTAAATGTTATACTTTCTGCATTACTGTATTGGCAGAGGTGGTCTAGAAATAGTATTAAGGGCACATGTCCATTCGTATTGGACTGTCACAGTGTAATGTTTGTAGCACACTTCATCTGTTGTCTCATGTTGCACATAACCTTTCTCTGTGAAGCCAGACAAAATTGTTGGCTGGCACTGTTGTTGTGAAGAACGGTACATTAATCAGCAGACCCAACACAGCTGGGAGGTGCAATGTTTCCCACTCATTAGTGCAAGCTCTCCTGTATGTCATTAGCAATCCCATTTTAGTCTTGATCACTGTGCATGACACGTTGCACAAATCTGTATACAACATATCTAAAGTTCATTCATTCATTACCTGCATCTAAGCACCAATCAGACCCAAAGAACCCTTTCAGTCTGTAACACCAGATATGATTGAACCAAAGCATTGCTGTGAACGCGGTGATATTATACAAGGGCTAATCTAGATTGATTTATAGTAGAACTGTTTTGAATTTTGGTGTCCACATTGACAACTTTAGCCAAGTTTTACAAACAATCTACGGTAGTCTCATTGTAATTGCAGAGTACTTTGTTTCATTGAGGTGCTTCACTAGAAGTCCCAGAGAAGGGTCATTCAACATTTCTACCTTTGGAACCCAGAGACGGGTCGAGTGACCTGAAGGGTTTTAGCTAACATCCTATAATGAGGTGTTAACAGGCGCTTTTGTTTTGTAAATAAGGCCATTACTGGCGCACCACAGGAGGGGGCACACTAATTTGACTAAGGCTGCGCTTTTTTGCGCAAGTGAACTTGGCTTCTAAATCCCCCGGTCCCTTTCAGTGGGCTACATATGTTGGTCCGTCACTTGACCTCAGGTCATGTGACCTATGTCGGTCCGTCAGTTTACCTCAGGTCATGTGACCTGTGTCGGTCCGTCAGTTGACTTCATGTCGTGTGACCTGTGTCGTTTTGTCAGTTGACCTCAGGTCATAAGACCTGTGTTGGTCCGTCACTTGACCTCAGGTCCTGTGACCTGTGTCGGTCCGTCAGTTGACCTCAGGTCATGTGACCTATGTCGGTCCATCAGTTGACCTCTGGTCATGTGACCTGTGTCGGTCCGTCAGTTGACTTCATGTCGTGTGACCTGTGTCGTTTTGTCAGTTGACCTCAGGTCATGTGACCTGTGTTGGTTCGTCACTTGACCTCAGGTCATGTGACCTGTGTCGGTCCGTCAGTTGACCTCAGGTCATGTGACCTGTGTTGGTACGTCAGTTGACCTCATGCCGTGTGACCTGTGTCGGTCCATCAGTTGACTTCATGTCATGTGACCTGTGTCGTTGTGTCAGTTGACCTCAGGTCATGTGACCTGTGTTGGTACGTCAGTTGACCTCATGCCGTGTGACCTGTGTCGGTCCGTCAGTTGACCTCAGGTCATGTGACCTATGTCAGTCCATCAGTTGACCTCAGTCATGTGACCTGTGTCGGTCCGTCAGTTGACTTCATGTCGTGTGACCTGTGTCGTTTTGTCAGTTGACCTCAGGTCATGTGACCTGTGTCGGTCCTGTCAGTTGACCTCAGGTCATGTGACCTGTGTCGGTCCGTCAGTTGACCTCAGGTCATGTGACCTGTGTCGGTCCGTCAGTTGACCTCATGTCGTGTGACCTGTGTCGGTCCGTCAGTTGACCTCAGGTCATGTGACCTGTGTCGGTCCGTCAGTTGACTTCATGTCATGTGACCTGTGTCGTTGTGTCAGTTGACCTCAGGTCATGTGACCTGTGTTGGTACGTCAGTTGACCTCATGCCGTGTGACCTGTGTCGGTCCGTCAGTTGACCTCATGTTGAGTGACCAGTGTCGTTCCATCAGTTGACTTCATGTCGTGTGACCTATGTCGGTCCGTCAGTTGACCTCAGGTCATGTGACCCGTGTTGGTCCGTCACTTGACCTCAGGTCATGTGACCTGTGTTGGTCCGTCACTTGACCTCAGGTCATGTGACCTGTGTCGGTCCGTCAGTTGACCTCATGTCGTGTGACCTATGTCGGTCCATCAGTTGACCTCAGGTCATGTGACCTATGTCGGTCCGTCAGTTGATCGCAGGTCATGTGACCTATGTCGGTCTGTCACTTGATCTCAAGTCATGTGACCTGTGTCGGTCTGTCAGTTGACTTCATGTCGTGTGACCTGTGTTAGTCTGTCACTTGACCTCAGGTCATGTGACCTATGTTGGTCCGTCACTTGACCTCATGTCATGTGACCTGTGTCGGTCATCACTTGACCTCATGTCGTGTGACCTATGTCAGTCCATCAGCTGACCTCAGGTCATGTGACCTATGTCGGTCCGTCAGTTGACCTCAGGTCATGTGACCTGTGTCGGTCCGTCAGTTGACCTCATGTCATGTGACCTGTGTCGGTCCGTCAGTTGACTTCATGTCGTGTGACCTATGTCGGTCCGTCAGTTGACCTCAGGTCATGTGACCTGTGTCGGTCCGTCAGTTGACCTCAGGTCATGTGACCTGTGTCGGTCCGTCAGTTGACCTCATGTCATGTGACCTGTGTCGGTCCGTCAGTTGACTTCATGTCGTGTGACCTATGTCGGTCCGTCAGTTGACCTCAGGTCATGTGACCTGTGTCGGTCCGTCAGTTGACCTCAGGTCATGTGACCTATGTCGGTCCGTCAGTTGACCTCATGTCGTGTGACCTATGTCGGTCCGTCAGTTGACTTCATGTCATGTGACCTGTGTCGGTCCGTCAGGTGACGGACAACAATAGGTCAAGCATGTTTTAGAACACAGCAATGGGCCACCTGCATGTGCCGGCACGCACCGTATATACATGTGCCAAGGACAAGGAGAGAGACAGTACTTGTAAGCAAAATAATTTATTTGACAGAACATCAAAGTTACAGGATAGTCAGCACAGCAGAATAAGACAATTTTATGCATAAAATTGTTCTGGAGCAGACAAAGCTTTCCGTTCAGTGGATGTCCCAAAATGTTCAACTGTGAGATAACTTCAGGGTCTGTTATGTGTGAATTCAGGTCAGGGCCTCTCTTCTGACTAAGGGGGGAAGTGCAAGCAGAGTCTTACTTACCTGGTGGAAACATTGGAATGCAGTTTGTGCAGTCTGGTGTGGTGGGGGTGTCTGAGTTGTGTGCACGCATATTTATAACAAAAGGCAGTTAATGGCCCACTAATGTGGACCTACTAATGGCCCACTAATGGTTGGTTTGGACTAAAGGCCCCAATATACCTGTTTCTTTTTCCTCGCGCCGCCCGGCGCCGTGGGAGCGCCGCAGGAGCGCAGCGGCAAAAGCCTTTGATCACGGGCGTGAACGCGCCAAGGTCAAATTTTACTACGCCCACGCGCGCGCGTTGATAAACTGCTTCGCGTGTCAGCAAATGACCAATCAGCGACCTCAATTTGTCCTGCTCCGCACGGCTGCAGTTGCTGGAGCCTGCACCCAGAGAGCAGCGCTTGCAAAGAGCTATAAATGAACTGCCTGCGCGTTGCACATGCCAGTCCAGCGGCGTGAGGCAAAAGAAACAGGTATATTGGAGCCTTAAGGGTCTTTTGACCCTCTTTCAGGACTTCTGGGGAGAGGTCAAAAATCCTGGGACTTCTAGTGTTAATAAATACTATGTACTGTATGATGTCAAATGTGAATTAATTTTGACAAGAGACCAACCATGTATGCAATAAAAATGATCAAAATAATTTAAAATCATTTGACTTATGACCATGCCTGCTTCTGGGGTCAAAGTTCATGCTCATTAATCCAAGTAAAAAAAAGCCAACAAAGTCTCGTCCTCTGGATGGTTTCTTTTTGTTGAAACATTTCATCTTTCATCCAAAAGGCTTCAACAGTCCGAGGAGCCACAACAAATTCAGTCCCATAAGTAGCACACTCACATAATGGGCCAACCGGTTAATGGTTTCCAACTTTAAATTATTTAAAAATTAATAATCTCATTATTAATTACAGCATGAATCTTTGCCTGTATGTTGCTCCTGTAGTTTCTCACCAAATGGTAGTACCGTATTTTCCGGTGTATAGGTCGCACATTTTTATGTTGTTTTTTTCAAGGCCTGCGACCTATACTCAGGTGCGACCTATATATGGCTGTTTATCACTTTCGGTGAAACAACATTTTAAATCCAGCTCATTTCACAATTACGTTCATTTATTAAGGAAAATTTCAGCTCAGACATATATATTTGCTGTAATTTTTATCAAACAAATAATTGTTTTTAAGTGTTAATCTTCTTAAAAGCCTTGCTGTGCGCTCCTGTGGCAGACATTTTCAGCAGAGCTAAACGTAGGTGCTTGTATTACATTACTGCCTATAGTCATACTACTGTTTACATTCACTGTTTACATTTATTAATACGGTTTACATTTATTACTACTGCTTTACATTTATTACTACTGTTTACATTTACACTACTTTTATCTACACTACTGCAGATACATATACAGCATTCTCTGACTAGCCTTATCTAAGGATGCCAAATGTGCCTTATGTGCCTCACTGCATATGCCACTTTGCCTCTATACCAACATCAACTACCTCATACATATACTGTGTACATTAACTTATATGCTGCTGTGCCACTCTTTGCAAATGTCAATGCTAGAACCTTCAGTTTATTTTATAGATATACTTTTTATACTTTTTATACTACTATGCAAAAACTCAGGACAGTATTACACTTTTATTATTTCATTTTATGCTTATGTTCATTGGGTGTTTGGTGTTTCAGGGGTGTTTGGTGTTTCAGTGTTGGTGTAAATTTTCATACTTTTATACTATTATGAAAAAACTCAGGACAGTGTTACACTTTTACTATTTTATGCTTACCGGTATGTTTATTCAATGTTTTAGTGTTTAGTTAGCCTGGCCCTCGCCATTCCTACGCAGCTCCGCTCAATTCTCATTTCCCTTCACTGCTGGGTCTGGCATTTCTCCCATCCACAAGGATGTCTCCGGTAGGTTTTGACCGGACCAATCAGAGAACAGAAGGCGGAGTTTTGAACGACGTCGACTGACGTCGTCATTCAAAATGGCTGCCGCCACGAAGGAATTTTCAATAAAACAAGGTAAAAAACTATTATTTCTCTGCTGAGAAAAAATAGATTTCATAGCTGACGTTATATCAGAAGTGTTCCTGAGCAATCAGAGAGCAGAAGGCGGAGTTTTGAACGATGTCGACTGACGTCGTCATTCAAAATGGCTGCCGCCACGAACGAATTTTCATCAAAACAAGGTAAAAAACTATTATTTCTCTGCTGAGAAAAAATATAGTTCATAGCTGACGTTATATCAGAAGTGTTCCTGAGCTTAACAGTTCCTAAATCAATTCACGAAATGGTCAAATCTGCTGGATATTAAATAGTTTCGGTTTGATATTTTCCAAACAGCCTCGGGTGCGCTACGAAAATAAATGATAAAAAATCGAATTTTATCTCAAATGTTTCATCTAGGCCAACAGTCAGTAAATTAAAGACATATAATTACACACTGGTGGCAGAAAAAATATCCACCGAGTGGTTTCTGAGCAATTTATCTGATAGCCTGGACCTCGTCAGGCTAAACTAACAAAACTCTGCCTCCTGTTCTCTGATTGGTCCATTCAAAAATCTCCAGGAGAAATCGTTGTCTATGGCAGAGATGCCAGACCCTAGTCCAAAGCGAAGTGAAGGACATGGGTCTGGTATCAACCAGGCTAGTGTTTAGTGTTTAGATGGTTACTGTTGCACCGAGGGACTGAGAGAGAAACGCAATTTCGGTCCTGTGTATGTCCTGTACATATTGCAGTTCTGACAATAAAGTTGACTTTGACTTTGACTTTGACCTATACACCGGTGCGACCTATAGGGATTTTTCCAATCTATATAACAGGTGCGACATATACACCAGAAAATACTGTGTTTTGTCTGTATTCCTCAGACTTGGCCTAAGTATGCTGTATGTATGTATGTTGGGCAGCACGGTGGCACAACTGGTAGAGCTGCTGCCTCTCAGCGAGAAGGTTGCCGGTTCAAATCCCGGTCCGGGGCCTTTCTGGGTGGAGTTTGCATGTTCTCCCCGTGCATGCGTGGGTTTCCTCCGGGTACTCCGGTTTCCTCCCACAGACCAAAAAACATGCTTGTTAGGCTGATTGGTGACTCTAAATTGACCCTAGGTGTGAGTGTGAGAGTGGATGGTTGTTTGGTGTGAGTGAGACAGGTCCCTCTTGTAAATGAGTCCCCGTGACTCAACGAGGCTAGCCTGTATAAATAAAGGTTGAATGAATGAATGAATGAATGAATGCTGTCATCTAGAACATAGGAATCCTAAAACAAACTGAATAAAAGGCAGCTGGCCTTTTTTTTGTTCCTTATTGACATTTTTCTTGTTATTTGAGGAGATTTCTATCCTAAACTGCAAAGTGCTGCAGAGTTCCAAGCTTAGAAATTATGCTGGGATATTGTTTTGTGAGCTATTGAACCTGCATGCTAATGTCTCACTTTCAATTCTACTGAGGGTTTTTGGGATTTTTGTTGACCTGGTCACGTGCAAAAAAAGGTACAAATTGCTATGAAACTGGAAATTAGATTCACGGCTGCAATGCATGTGCTGGTCAGCTAGAATGTGAGTCCTGCTGGTTTTTCTCCTTGACATAAATGACTTTATTCTCTCCACGCAAACCATTTATCTTCCCTTTCCAAAATATGAATATCAGTGCCTTCAAAAGAGTGTCCCTTGTTATAAGCAACAGGTGAATACCAGAGTCTTGTATTAAAGAGATGGTTCTCCTGTGATGGGTAATATGTTTGTGCAATTGTTGTTTAGTTTACCCTGTGATCAATCAATCAATCAATCAATGTTTTGCCCTTTGGACAAACCATTGATTGATTGATTGATTGATTGATTGATTGATTGCCACAGGGTGTTGTTAAGTTTGAAGTTCACCAGGGTGTTGTGTATGCATTGCATTCCTCCAAACGTTTCAGACAATCCTAAATGAAAACACCAATAGGTTATCTTTATGCTCCATATGCAGTAAAGTACATATTTAAGTTCTATGAATAGTTACAACATATCTGCTGTAATCTATGCAGGTATGATCTGAGCAGCCCATGGATCTGACCCAAGTTTCAAGCCAATCTGGAGAAAAAAAAATGTCAGTCTCAAATGCTGCTTTCAGATTTAGTAACACGTGGACTATGCTCTGCAAATCAATATTATTTTATTTCTTGCTAAAAGTCATTTAAGCTATTTATGGGAGATGTTTTAGTGTTGTGATGTGAGTGGAAAGCTATTTGAAAGCTGTGATGTTTGTCATTTATCTGCAAGACACTGATGTACATTAAAAACAATTATTCCAACCATTTTATGTCTGAATGGAATATTTTAGTATACTTGTGAAATATATATATTTTAAAATGATTGAATATTTTAATTCTGCCTTTTTAGCAAATGACTGATGGCTGCTATTTTCAATGACGCTGGGGCAATGCCTGAAACATCATTGCATTATTTACAAATATGCAAATATGATATGCAAATGTATTTTTTTTAAATATGGTACAATATTCTTATAAGAATTTTAGGAAATTCAGATATAACTTTGAGCTGAGTGAAAATCTGATATGACATTTCAGGAGGTGATTGTAATGAGCCAATTTCTAACCTCTAAATCTATCAACAATGGTAAATTAATTCCAGTGTTTTCATCCCTCCTACCTTTGAAACAATATTATACGTTCTGCAATTTCTCGATTGTTTCAAAAGAAAAGCACCATTGTGACATGAGGCAGAGAAAATTAATTTCCCTCATCGAATTGAGAAAGCTCATCGGATGATGAGCGAAACGTCTTGTTGCTACAAATAAAGTCCAGTTGTTCTGGATTGAACGCCTTTTTTGATTTTATCATGTCCTGGACGACTGAGAATCTTCACCAGCACAGAGAAAATTCAGTTTGTGCAAGTTGTTTACAAAAGTTAAAGTAAGGTTTATCTATGATAAATGACTGAGAAAAATAAATAAATGCATACATAAATAAAAAGTTTATCGAAAAGTATGGCTATTTTTTTACTTGGTATAAAAAAACAAATATATAATTTGTTGTGAAAAACTAAATATATGAAATAGCGTAATGTGTATTGTATTAGTTAGAATATTAGAAAGAGTTAGTCATTTTGTACTGTTGGTTGAAGATTATTATTGTTTAATCTGATTGTTCGAAAAAAGGGGCAGATATAATAAGATTTATTCTTCTTTCTGCTACCTTTCATTTTTTATATTTTGTACATTATCATTTATGGGATTGTCTTGTATTGTTTCTTTTGTAAAAAAATGAACAAATTTATTAAACATAAACATAAACAAACATAAATATATGCTAAGTAGAGCTACAAACTCATGAAATTATAAAGATGAGTCTCAGATAGGTGTCTTACAATCATCTGACGTTCACTCTTCTTTCTCCCTTCTCAATCTTTTTATTTTTTGTTTTCCTTTCATGTAAGGTACAGAGCAGGCTGTTATCTGTCAGGAGCTCATTTTCTGGTTCCCACACTCGGCCACTGTAGCCGATCAGCATCTGATGGGATAGGCAGTGTCAGAGAGCTAATCCTAATGATCTGTCTGGGGAGAGGGAGACTGAGTGACGAGTGGAATTACCAAAAGATAAACAAGCCTGAACTGGGCAGTTCTGGAAGCGCAGAAGAAAAGGAAAGGTTACAAAACTAGATGTTAGTGATTAGTGAGCCAGATGTTTTAGGTAAGCAGGAAAATTGGCCTGTCAACGTCATTCCTCTAGATCTCGTCTGTCCAACTTCGCTTTCATATCGGTCTCATTCACGCTTTCTCTAATGCCTCGTGATTCATGGCTATGCACCACAACACTTTCATGTTAGCTTTTAATGATCTTAGTGCATTATGACACATATAGTACAATGACAAAAGGTCTACCAAGGTGTAATGACTATTAAAGTGATTTAAAGAAAAAGTAGTTGAATTCTGAAAAGGAAAATATTTGTAGCCACCATTTTTCCTTAAAACAAAGTCACAATATTGCTTTAGGCTGCATTAATTTATTTTAATAACGGTTTTAATGTGGTAGTGAGTTTGTTGTCTACAGTAGTCCCTCGCTACATAGAGGTTCAACTTTCTCGGACTTGCGCTTTCGCTGTTTTTCAAAGTAAGATTGGACATAACACACAATTGGCTGATTGATGGATGAACCACATGAGCAACATGGAATTTTTAAAATTTAAAATAAATTATTTAGCACCTGCTGCACCTGTGTGCAGCCCACATGTGCAGGCAGAAGCTCCCTACTGCAGCATGTCAAGATCACCACTCTGCAGCGGAGAAGTGGGCGTGGCGGAGGGTGCTGGCAGGTGGCAGAGTGCAGATCATGGCATGTTGTGCTCATTTAAAGCATTTAGAGTTTTGAAACATTGTTTAGAATATTGCAAGTGTGGGAAGGGTTTAAAACACCCACACACACCCACACACACACATATATATATATATATATATATATATATATATATATATATATATATATATATATATACAAGTTATAATAAAATACTACTTACTTCTTGTACTACTGTCCCCACTTCCTTATCTAGGGTCGGCTGAGAACGAAAACCCTTGTGATAAATGAGGGACTACTGTATTTCTGTCCTATAACTTTTTGCTCACATTTGCTGTTTGTATCTTCTGTTTCATTTGTGTTTTTTAAACTTTTTTTAACAATTCTATAATCCCTCGTTGATTTTATTTCAAACTTCTAGTCTTTAACAATGTTTTGATTAAAACTGTATTTTCCAGGTACTATAAAATAAATGCTAGATAAATAAATGAGGCACAGTGGTGCATTGTTCAGAGCTCTTGTTCTTATGTTCTTCTCGTGGACATTTCAGTTTTTCTGAGTACTCTCGATTCCTCACACAAATCAAAAACACATGTGAACATGTTGCCATATGTGCGTGTGCGTGTGTATGTTATAAGTACCTAACTTTTATTTCTTATGGAGATAAAAGCTAAAATAAAAATATTAAAACTTTTTTAACAGAATATTTTAAATTAAAGTTTATATTTAAAATCATAATATACGTTAAAGGAATGGTGTGTTTCTGGTATTTTACGTACTTTGTAGTAAGTGAATTACTGGAATAAAAAAAACATTATTCAATGCTAAATATTACTATAAAGTAGTAGAAGTATAAATCTCATCAGTTTTTCAAAAGAACATTTGAATATTATAGTGCAGCACAGAGGTTAGAGAAGGTGGGCCTGTGATCGGAAGATTGCTGGTTCAAGTCCCAGTACCAACAATATCAAAATGGGATAGGTGAAGCACCCACACCTGCCTCCACCCGCATTTGCCTCACTCTGGGCCCTTGAGCAAGACCCTTAACCCACCATGGGTATGGGTTGTAGGCTCTGTTTATTGCATTCATGATTCAATGCAATAAAATAAACAAATTTAAAAGGTAACAGATAATTGAAATTTTATGTTTATTTACACAATAATAATTGTGGGATGTCCGGCCCCTGAGCTGTTAGCTTTCTGAAAATGTGGCCCCCAGAGCAGTTTTTTTGAATAGCCCTGGTCTATATTTTACACACTAAATGTTACTTTATCCCAGAGAAAACTCCTTTATTCACATTGTTTTAGCCTGAAGCACTTTTTTAATCAAAGTGAAAAGCAGAATGAGACACGCTTCAAAGTTGATCTGCTTTGTAAGGTAAAGGAAGAGAATGGTTTGATCTCAAATCAATCAGAATACCTTCACAGCATTCACCACATTAAAATGCTTACTTTGTAAAGGGCGGTCATCACAACTTAAACAATTTGCCCCAAGATCTCTCAGGTTTTCAGCTGCAGTTGTGTAACTCAGAGTCAGAGAGAGTCAGAGTTTCTTTAGTTGACATTCAAGTTGTGTTTATTTGTCATATGCAAGGTTAATCTCCAGACTTCGCCCATCCCTAACTTTTTCCGATGCTGAGAAGCTCGTCCATGCTTTTGTCTCCTCCAGGCTCGACTACTGCAACTCCCTGTTTATTGGAATCCCTGGCAAAAACCTTCAGAAACTTCAATATATTCAAAACAGTGCAGCAAGGATCTTGTTGAGAGTTCGTAAATTTGAACATATTACGCCCATTCTCCATAACCTTCATTGGCTTCCTGTCGCCTACAGAATTCAGTACAAAACTGCTCTCATTACACATCAATGCTTACATGGAGCTTCACCAGATTATCTGAAGGATATTCTTATTCCATACTCATCCACCCGGTCGCTGCGGTCACAGAACAGTAATCTCCTTCACATTCCGAGAACCAAATTAAGGACCATGGGAGACCGGGCTTTCAGTGTGGCTGCCCCCGCCTGTGGAACTCTCTTCCTGACTGTCTGAGAGCCCCACAGTCTGTGGTTGACTTTAAGAGCGGCTTGAAGACCTTTCTTTTCAACCGAGCATACTCTACCTCCTCATCTAAAAAAGCTAAGTCTGGTCCTCTGGACATTCAAAAAACAAAAAAACAAAAAAAACAAAGCAAAAAATTGTAGAAACGTTTCGTCTTTCGTCCGAAAGACTTCCTCAGTCTGAGGTGCTGGGTTCAGCTCAGTCTTATAAATAGCACCCTCTCACAGTGTTACACAACCAGTTGGCTGATGACAGCCTGAAACCAGCTGCTCACATGATCAAGGAGGACCATCAGCCTAACAATGGATCGTTAGCACCCTGATGGTTGTTTGCTATTCACAGAGGGCTGAGTGATACCAGCAATCACAGCATTGTAGGAGGGGGACAGTTGAACTCGGAGGCCTCCACCCCTGTTTAATGATGGGCGGTTTCTTTTCACAAAGATGGCCTCCTTTACTCCTCTCTCAAACCATCGTTCCTCTCTATCAAGGATGTGAACATCTTCATCCCTGAAAGAGTGACCGCTGGCCTGGAGATGAGTGTAGACTGCAGAGTCCTGACCTGATGATGTTGATCTTCTGTGCTGGGCCATCCTTTTGGCCAGTGGCTGTTTAGTTTCCCCGATATAAGACTGATCACAGCCCTCCTGACACTGAACAGCATACACAATGTTACTCTGTTTTTGCCGGTTACTCTGTTTTTACCTCCTCATGATTATACTTTTGATTTTAGTTGATACCGTTATTGATTTTACTTGTTTTACTTGTTTTATTGACATTTAATTCTGTTGCACTTTGTAGCACTTTGAGATTTTCATTAATGAAAAGTGCATTATAAATTGAATTC
>JBBPBX010007056.1:0-10100 GCA_038048925.1 Garcialebias charrua | reverse complement strand
AATAAAAAGTAAAAGAAACAGTAATAAGATCTAAGATATTAACTAAGAAAAACGTTAACTAAAAGTACACTAAGCACCGATGGCACAAGAACAATACAGTAACTGCTTCTCGAATGGCAGTTTACGTTTTGATGTTGGACTCTGCTGCCAGCTGACTGTAGATACTTTGACATGTAATGTCAGAAACATGCTTTTCAATCAGTTTGTTATAAGACAAAAATGTGACTAGTCTATTGCATCACATGGCCTGAAAACCATGACATAAACAAGGAATGACTCATAATACAATCCAAAGTAAGTTTCACTGTGTTCGTTTGCATTCTTTCTCTGAGCTGTTTTCAGAACAAATTCAACCTAATTGTCTGATGATACTTTTGAACAGGGAAAATATTTCTCAGAATAAGTAAATACTAATTATCATAAGTGACTTGACCTTTTACTATTGGTGGTCCACTGACATCATGTTTCGGACCCTATACTTTCATCCACAGATTCGGATGTTGGCATGGCGACAGTCAATCGCTGCCTGGATGCAGCCAAGGCTTGCAACGTGGACGACTTGTGCCAGAAGCTTCGCACAGAATACGTTTCAGCTTGTATCAAACCTACTGCCAAATCAGGCCTGTGCAACCGGCCAAAATGCAATAAGGCCCTGCGCAGGTTCTTTGACCGGGTTCCTGCAGATTACACACACCAGCTGCTCTTCTGCCCCTGCACGGACACAGCATGCGCAGAGCGTCGGAGGCAGACCATTGTACCCAGCTGTTCCTATGAAAGTGTGGACAAACCTAACTGCATTACACAGATGAGGATCTGTAAGGCTGACTACGTGTGCAGGTTAGAAATTAGCTGTTTTAACGCCTTTAATTGAGTTGCTGTCTCTCCAAGTTCTGTCACTTACCCCTGTTGTTTGGATACAAAGACACAAAGTATAGAATAACTTTAATTCCCAGTTTCTGTTTGCATAATGATCCTAGTTTTTATATTCCACCATTTTAAAACGTTCTTTCCGTATTGGTTTTAGAAAGATTTGCCGTACGTGGACCAATGCAATTCAATATTGGGGTCCTTTGAAACTGAATAAACAGCCATTCAGTCAAGAAAATGGTCCACTATTTTACCTTAAAGCTCTCTGCCACCGTGCCCCAGAGAGACTGTCGGAATAACATGTTAAATATTTAGCGCCGATAAAAAAACAGATGGATCAGAGTTATCGCTCATTGCTATCTCTTGTGCATAGCCATTATTTTTCCACAGGGCCATTACACTCAAAGGGCTTTGCTAATGATCCCAGGTCTGGGGGATGAAATATATTACGCTTTCTATCACTTTCACACTACAGCTCAGTGCTTTCAGTCTTCACTGCAGAAAAGAATATATCTTCATTTTAGCCATGCTAATTGAAATGATTGTGGAGAAAAATTGAAATACAACACTTAAATATGAAAAAAAAAAAAAAAACCAGCAACCTGTTTTTCAGCGTGTAACTAACTAGTGTGCTCTTGCAGGTCTCGCCTGGCACAGTTTCAGTTTGACTGCGAACACTCGGAAACATCTGCCAGTGGCTGCAAGCAAGGGAACTATGGAGCATGTCTCCTCGCCTACACAGGCCTTATAGGTAGGTACGCCTCTGAGATGCAACACACAGAAATAGAAAACATTTGGCAATTTAGAAAAAGAAAAGAAATGAACAAGTGGATGAGAAAGTTTTTTGAGGCATATGGGCAAGGAAAAAATACGAGCGGGAATGAGTGAAACTTGGCTACAAGGGAAATGGATGTTTACACAACAGGCTGAGAGTGAGTGGGAGCACAAAATTAAACTTAATTTTATAAGCTAAAAGACAAAGCTCAGTTTGACATAGCGCATAAAAGCACGAGGGATTTTCATTAAAGTAAAAAACCCACATGTGTTTTATATAATGTAAGGTTCAATCTGCCATATAACAGTTGGCAAAAGAAAAAGAACAGTCACATCATTTTCCACACACTGGAAGGAGGCACCAACCTAATGCATTTCAAAAACATCAAATAGTGCCCCTCAGCACAAACACACACTTGGCATTTTCATTCCCGCCTTGTATTTATTAAAGCACTTGAATCCCACCTCCACTCTGTTGGAACAAAAATAAATAAATAAATAAATAACTACTGCTGCGACCTAAAATAAAGGAAAAAAAATAGAGCTGCACCTTTCTATTTCTCAAGTCAGTGCACAAGCTCTCAGACCTGTAAAATTACATTATTATTATCTCCTCAGTACAGGTCTGTGTACAGGAAATGCAGCGTCCATTAATGTTTTACAAAATAAAGCACTGTGAATGAAGTGTACAACTCAAAGGAAGATGAATATTTCATTCTGATCGAAGCCGGCTGCTGTCTGTCTGCAGGAAGTACGATAACTCCCAACTACGCCGACAACTCAACGTCCAACGTGGCCCTGTGGTGCTCCTGCTCCGCAAGTGGGAGCACGAGAGAGGAGTGCAATCATTTCCTGGGATATTTTACTGACAACATCTGTCTCAGTGAGTGTCAATCTATCCACAGCTACTGAAAAGTTCTTTATCAACCTTTTTTTTAATCTGCATCTTTTTTTTAGCATTCTCTATACTTTCAGTTCTATATCTGTCTAGAAAAGGGAATCTGCTCAATGTTTTTGAAAAAGTAATTGCTTTAATAATGCAGCTGTTTTGAGGAACCAAGTTAGAGTTATTACTGTAACTTTGACCAAATATTTACCTTGGAAATAAGACCAAAATTGCTGAGATGCTATCATCAAAGTTCTCCAAACATAGTGAGGTGGATATCTAAACTAAATTCAGATGTGCTGTAACTATGAGTTTTGTTGTGGAGTCCAAAAAATAAAAATAACTTAATTTAATTCAAACTGAAAATCCCCTAATCATCAGGAACTTTCATAGGACTTGATGCACTTAGTAATAAAAACTGCAGAATCCACATGTTTCTGCAGCTGTTGAAGACCTTTCACAAACTTCCCTTTACTCTACAACCAGAGTGGGGCAATTCTAAGCCTTAGTATGAAGAATGGGTGAGTAGATTGGTGAGTTGGATTGAGCACTCATCATGAGTGCTCAGAGAAATGAATATATCATGTACTGTATTTTCCTCCATACATGTCACACCGCCTTATAAGTCACATCAGTCCAAATGTGTTTAATAAAATGGAAAAAACATAAATACTTTGCAATAATTTAACAAGATTAACACTTAAAAACAATTAATTGTTTGCTCGAAATGATAGCAAAGTTGTGTCTCTGTTTAACTTTTACTTAATAAATGCACTTTAATGGTCAAATCAGCTGCATTTCAAAAACCGAAATGCGGAAGCGGGAGCGTGCAGAGGGATGACTCGCTGTGCATTTCTTCGAAATTTAACAAGATAAGCGCCTAAAAACAATTATTATACATTCAACACTTGCTCTTCTCAAGGGCGGACGTCTCCTTTCGGTCTCCGCTTTGCTTTTGCTTTGTCTTGTCTGTGAAACTGTCTGAGAGCCTCTCTTCTACAAAATCTTCCAAATCATAACTATGGACTTCAATTTGGTCAGGTGGTCCCTCAGCACAACTGATAACATTTCTTCAAAAAGAAGACAGGCTGTAGGCGAGCCGATTTGCCCTGTTGGCATGCACACAGCTGGATATCTCATGGACTTGGAAGACTTGATGATGTATCTATCTCTGCTGCCATCTGTGGATCTTAAGGACGCATATTTAATTGGATTTATGACAACTGGTTCCTGCTTTTTGGATTCAGCTGGTTCCTGGTCTATCAACAAACAAGGAAGACGTTGGCAGCAAATCTGGACCTGGTCAGGCTGCCTGCCTTACATGACGGCTTGGTTCATGTCTCCAAAATCCAGACTTTTGGCTGAATGGATTAGATCTTGGGGATTTTCTCAGGCACGTTCCATTTGTTTGGTCATTTTAATTTGGACATTTCTGAAGCGAGTAGACCGACACAGACTGAAGGTAGATGTAATTAAAGTTCTGCCTGTCCCCAAAACAATCATGTTCATCTGAAATTTGGCTCCCTGACTGACCTTGACAGGCCGTCTTATCTCAACATGCCTGTAGAAGTTTTGTAAACCTGACGCTCTCACCCTCCCAACCCTTCTGCTGAGGAATTCCAGGGACTTATCAGAGGAGCCCAGCTGAATAAAGATTCTGTCATCATTTCAGGACTCTAGATTCATCTCTGGCTGTCCTTGGCAGATCCCACCCCCCCACAACCCCGAGTGTGCACAGATCTCTCCAGAGGGAACTACTGTATATGAACTGAGTGATTTTATCTGAACTCTGCAGTGCCTCTGCGGGCTGGCTGCTCACCGCCTTTGAGTCCCCCCCCCCCCCTCTGTGTAATGTCGGCGTCATTATGTGCTTGTGTGCAAGATTTTTCATTACCACATTTTTGACCTTCAAGCAGAGGTCAAAAATGTGTTAGGATTTTTTTTGTCTCCAAACCCTATGTGTCATTTTTCACCACTTTTATTGTCTGTCCAACAGATCTCACTTGTAAATGAGTCTTCGAGGCTCAATGTGACTTATCTGTTTAAATAAAGGTTGAATGGATTTGTTTGCTCGACTTTATGGTAAAGGTGTGTCTCAGTTGAACTTTACTTAATAAATCCACTTCAACGGTCAAATTAACTGCATTTTGCCGGGGCGGCGCAGCAAAATGAAACTGATTTGACGGTTGCTCTAGGCATGATCCCAGAGCTGGATGAAGGTGGCAGTCTATGGCAATCTGATTGTGTCATTAATAGCCACGTTTACCTATTACATGACACAAGGGCATGCCATACTACTCTAGTGTCATCTAATGGCTGAAAATGGTAGTGTTCAATATTTTCAATGACAAAATGAATGAAAATGGCCATGGCTCAGTAAATATTGGTTTTAAATATGGGGAAAAACATAAATAAGTCACAGAGCATGTAAATTATTCAAAAAACAGTGACTTAAAGGCTGAAATATATGGTAGATATCTGTGCTACATGATGGACAACCTGAATCCAATATAAAATGATACATTTTCCAACTTTTACCATTTTTCCACACTAATTGAGCTTTTTTTTCTTTTTCTCTTGTACGTTTGGTTAAATAAACTTGAACTTTACATTAGACAAGTGTCTTTATAAGAAAACTAGACTAGATGCGTTGACAACCATCATTAAGAATTAATAAATAGAGTTCATTTGACTTCAAGGACACAACGATGAACAGTTTTTCATTTTAACATTGAGTCTCGTATAAACTATTATCACACAAGTGCTTGCAGCCCTGAAATCAGTTGAACCAGAGTGCATATGTGAATGCAGGGTAAGAAAATATTGCTTTGGCACTTTTCTGGGAAATGTTTTATTATTATTATTATTATTATTATTATTATTATTATTATTATTGTAAACCATACTGAAAAATGGGGAAAATTTAAGGTCTTTTTTGCATTCATGCTTCGTATGCTGCAGTCCTGATACACCTGCCAGCTGAGGGTAAGCACACGGATGCTTTAAGACTAATAAACAAGAAAAAATAAAGAGCAAGTTGTGACTCACCCTGATTTCTAAGGTTTTATTTCATTTAAATTCACTGCTGGCACAGCAGAGCATTTACATTCAAATGAAACACAAAACTATATTTACTAATCAGAATAATTTGCATTGATAAGCGGTAACAGGGGCTATTCAAACAAACCTAATATGAAAACCAAAGGGAGCTTCATGGCTGGCAACAGTGATAGGACAGAGCCGTCTGTGTTTAGTCAGACAGATGTTCCTCAGCATGCTCCTACAGAAGCAGAGCGAAGTGTATTTAAATCAGACATTCTGTGGCTTTTGCAGCATTAACAGCAGGCTCTTTATCTCACATTTACATGCTGACATTCTTCCTTTTTATTAATAGTATCCCACTCACATACTTTGCTTAATAAAACCACCTTGAAGCTTACACACTCTCTTCTTAGTAAGTTATATGAAAAGTCAGATTATTGCGTATTTTTAAACATCAAATAGATGCAAGATGCCTCATGGAAAGGTCCTGATGAAATGCAAACAGTTACACACACAAAAAAAGTTGTTGGACAAACTTAATTTATTCAGTATATCTTATCTTATCCACATGTCATTGTAGCTACAACTGTCTAATCTGACACTTAACACAACTAATATTAAATAAATCTGAAAATGTTGCATTTAATTTATAGGTTAAACATATTTTATTTGGTTACACAACTGAATTGCCAAAACAGGCACTATTTAAAGAATCAGCAAAATATATATTCATTTTTTTCAATATTCCCCTTATTTTACTGACCAGGTTTTTACCCATCAGGGCCTGGACTTACATTAAGACCATTGGGGGGGATGTTGATCTGGCATCAGTACATAGTAGATGAGCCCCTCGGGTTCTGATTGCTGTAATGTTCTGTCCATGCTGGGAAACATACTGAGAAGTGTTTTTCTGCAGGAGTGTTGAGGTCAGTGGTACGTCAAAGAACCAGTTACAAGAATGCTGGAACTCAAGGTTTCTAATGTTTTTCACTACATACCAGGGCTTCTAATCAAAGGCATCCAGTAAAATACAAATTTGCATTGTATTATTTTTGTTGTCTCTTTGTGTTTCCGGTTATCTACAGTAGGATTATTTCACAAAATTTATCAGTGGGCCACATTTACTGAAAGCCAACACCCAGAGGCGAAATTCCCATCACTTATTGTCACAGTCCAAGCGGCATGCGGCTAGGGTGGTTGCTGAGGCAAAAACTCGGGCGTGGGAGGAGTTCGGAGAGGCCATGGAGAATGACTTCCGTACGGCTTCGAGGCGATTCTGGTCCACCATCCGGCGTCTCAGGGGGGGAAAGCGGTACGCGACCAACACCATTTATGGTGGGGATGGCGTGCTGTTGACCTCAACTCGGGATGTTGTGAGTCGGTGGGCGGAGTACTTCGAAGACCTCCTCAATCCTACTGGCACGTCTTCCACTGAGGAAGCGGAGCCTGGGGACTTTGGGTCGGGCTCTCCAATCTCTGGTGCTGAGGTCACCGAGGTGGTTAAAAAGCTCCGCGGTGGCAGGGCTCCAGGGGTGGATGAGATTCGCCCTGAGTTCCTTAGGGCTCTGGATGTTGTGGGGTTGTGTTGGCTTACGCAACTCTGCAATATCGCGTGGACATCGGGGGCAGTTCCCTTGGATTGGCAGACTGGGGTGGTGGTTCCCCTATTCAAAAAGGGGGACCGTAGGGTGTGTTCCAACTATAGGGGGATCACACTCTTAAGCCTCCCTGGTAAGGTCTATTCAGGGGTTCTGGAGAGGAGGGTCCGTCGGATAGTCGAACCTCGGATTCAGGAGGAGCAGTGTGGTTTTCGTGCTGGTCGTGGAACACTGGACCAGCTCTACACCCTCAGCAGGGTCCTGGAGGGCGCGTGGGAGTTTGCCCAACCAGTTTACATGTGCTTTGTGGACTTGGAAAAGGCATTCGACCGCGTCCCTCGGGGGGTTCTGTGGGGGGTACTCCGGGAGTATGGGGTACCAGGCCCATTGATATGGGCTGTTAGGTCCCTGTACGACCGGTGTCAGAGCTTGGTCCGCATTGCCGGCAGTAAGTCAGGCTCGTTTCCAGTGAGAGTTGGACTCCGCCAAGGTTGCCCTTTGTCACCGATTCTGTTCATAACTTTTATGGACAGAATTTCTAGGCGCAGCCAAGGTGTTGAGAGGATCCGTTTTGGTGGCCTTAGAATCGCTTCTCTGTTTTTTGCAGATGATGTGGTCCTATTGGCTTCATCAGATCGTGATCTACAGCTTTCGCTGGAGCGGTTTGCAGCCGAGTGTGATGCGGCCGGGATGAGGATCAGTTCCTCCAAATCCGAGGCCATGGTCTTGAGCCGGAAAAGGGTAGCATGCCCTCTCCGGGTCGGGGATGAGGTCCTGCCCCAAGTGGAGGAGTTTAAGTATCTCGGGGTCTTGTTCACGAATGAGGGAAAACTGGAGCGTGAGATCGATAGGCGGATAGGTGCAGCATCCGCAGTGAAGCGGGCTGTACCGGTCTGTCGTGGTGAAGAGAGAGCTGAGTCGAAAGGCAAAGCTCTCAATTTACCGATCGATCTACGTTCCCACCCTCATCTATGGTCATGAGCTTTGGGTTGTGACCGAAAGAACGAGATCTCGGATACAAGCGGCTGAAATGAGTTTTCTCCGCAGGGTGTCTGGACTCTCCCTTAGAGATAGGGTGAGAAGCTCAGTCATCCGGGAGGGACTCGGAGTAGAGCCGCTGCTTCTCCACATCGAGAGGAGCCAGTTGAGGTGGCTCGGGCATCTGGTTAGGATGCCTCCTGGACGCCTCCCTGGTGAGGTGTTCCGGGCATGTCCCACCGGGAGGAGACCCAGAGGAAGACCCAGGACACGCTGGAGGGACTATGTTTCTCGGCTGGCCTGGGAACGCCTTGGGATTCCCCCAGAGGAGCTGCTCCATGTGGCTGGGGAGAGGGAAGTCTGGGCCTCCCTACTTAGGCTGCTACCCCCGCGACCCGACCCCGGATAAGCGGACGAAAATGGATGGATGGATGGATGGATATTGTCACAGTGTACTTTTGGATTTAAAATATAATTGTACAAAGTAGTAAACTTATTGGCAGGCAGAGTTATTTGTATATAGTAGTCCTAAATGGTAAATGGAGCTTATTTATATAGCGCTTTCCAGCCCCCTGTGAGGAGCCCCAAAGCGCTTTACAATACCAGCCATCCACCCATTCATTCAGACATTCATACACCGGTAGTGGTAGCCTGCCTTGCAAGGCGCCATCCAGACCTACCGGGAGCAACTCGGGGTTAAGTGTCTTGCCCAGGGACACAACGACACATGGTGGGCGGATGCGGGATTCGAACCTCCAACCTTCCGATCAGGGGTCGACTGCCATTACCACTACACCACGGCCGCCCCATCCTATCAAAGATCACCTGCATAACAGCATCATGTTTAAACCTTTATTAACTTTTTAATTTTTTTTATTGCCCGATTCAGGATTTATTTTGAGCTTAAATTAACTAATTTGTGGGCTGGACTAAAGCAAATGTAGCCACTGGACCAGCAGTTTAGCCCTGATCTACAGTTATACCATCTAGATGGGGTGGAGGGAGCTACTTTAAAGTTTTTTTTTACTTTTAATAAATGCAACATGATCCATCCATCCATCCATGATCTTTACCCGCTTCTTCCTTTTCGGGTCGTGGGGGTCACTGGTGCTCATATCCAGCTACCATTGTGTGAAAGGCAGAGGACACCCAGGACAGGTCTCCAGTCCATCACTGGGAAACACAGAGACAAACAAGCTATCACTCTCACACTCACACCTAGAGACAATTTAGAGTTATCAATCAGACTAACATGCATATTTTTGGTCTGTGGGAGGAAACCGGAGTACCTGGAGAAAACACACACATGTATACAGTATAGAGAACATGCACACTCCACCCAGAAAGGTCCTGGACCGGGATTTGAACTGGCGACCTGCTCACTGATAGGCGGCAGCTCTACCAACTGCACCACTGTGCCTCCCATGCAACATAATGTAAAAAAAAGTATTATGAGATGATTTTTGTTTTATTTTATTTTATTTTTTGGACTTGATATTATTTGAGCTACTTTTGATGGTGCCATCCACAATCATTCCATCATTCGCAACAATTTTTTCAATCAAAATCATTCATAAACATAAATAAAACACGTTTTCAAACAGGGATAACAATCTATTACCTGTACTAATTATGTTTTGGTTTTTAACACTAAGCAATACTGTAATTTGTGTTTTGAGACTAACCTGGAATATGTTCAATATTTTATTTTTTAAATCAGTGTTTATTCAGGCATTTAATAGGAACCTAAAGATGTCAAGTAGAAAACAAAAATGTAATTTTAAACATTTAAGAGTAGAACAAAAGGAACCAAAACCAAATTCAAAGTCCATTTTAAAAATATAAGCATCTTTAAATTCTATTAACAAAAAACTAGATGAACTTTAATTCTAGTCTTAAACTTTGCTTTGTGAGGGGCTTTTATTTTGTTAAAGAATTTACAGTTACCAACATGC